>AP028438.1:19369169-19492455 GCA_036509395.1 Antheraea yamamai
GTATAGATTGTCTTATTAATTGTATTAAATGTTAATGTTTTTAACAATAAATCATTTATTTACTAGTTAGTTAATACAAGAATTCTAAATTAATCCGTTTTCTTATTATTCTTGTTTCTATAATCTTCTTCTATACATATAATAAAAATCAAGTGTCTGTATGTAATATCAAAATATTTTTTTTTACTCATAGGGTACGAAAGTATACACGCTACTGATAACAAAAATGCAATTTTTAAAATTTTTGTCGGTCTGTCTGTCTGTTAGTTCCGGCTAATCTCCGGAACGGCTGGACTGATTTTGACGAGAATTTCACTGGCAGATAGCTGAAATTACAGTGGGTTACTTAGGCTACTCTAAATTAGACTAGCTATTAACCGCGGCTTCGTCTGCAATGCTATCTTCAAATCGGTTGGACTGATTTTGACGCAACTTTCACCAGCTGATAGCAGACATCATAGCAAGTAATTCAGTCTATTTTAATTTAGACTAGCTGTTAATCGTGGCTTCACCCGCAGTACTATCTCCAAAACGGTTTGACCGATCTTCACGAAACTTTCACTGGAAGATAGTTGACCTTATAAAAAGTGATTTAAGCAATTTTAATTTATACTAGCTGTTAACCGTGGTTTCGCCCGCAGTGCTATCTCCAAAACGATTCGATCAATCTTCACGAAACTTTCACTGGCAGATAGCTGACCTTATAAAAAGTAATTCAAGCAATTTTAGTTTATACTAGCTGTTAACCCTGGCTTCACCCGCAGTGCTATCTCCAAAACAGTTTCACCGATCTTCACGAAACTTTCACTGGTAGATATCTGACCTTATAAAAAGAAATTCAATCAATTTTAGTTTATACTAGCTGTTAACCATGGCTTCACCCGCAGTACTATCTCCAAAACGGTTAGATGATTTTTACGGGACTTTCACTGGCAGATAGCGGACCTTATAAAAAGTAATTTAATTTATTTTAATTTAGGCTAGCTGTTAACCGTGGCTTCTTTCGCTGTGCTATCACCAAAACAGTTAGACCGATTTTTACGGGACTTTCACTGGTAGATAGCGAACCTTATAAAAAGTAACTGAGTTTATTCTATTTTAGACTAGCTGTTACTCGCGACTTTGTCTGCATGAAATTTACCAAGATTTCAACTCATTTTTAATTTTTAATAAGAGAAATAATTATCGGCTTATTGTTTACAATTTGGCATTATAATTATCAATAACTTTAATGATATAGAGGTCTTCCTAATAAGGTCTTAGATTATAAACGTATTACGTAAAGAGTTCCATAATACAATTTCTTGTGGAACAGACAAGCGTTTATTTTTTGTATAGTCACAAAATCTTAATTATAATAATGGCAATGTATATTAAATGTAGTGTAAATGTAAATCTTTATAATAATACTAGCGGACCGGGCGGACGTTGTCCTGCCTTGAAAACAAAAAAAATCCTAAAAGTCGATCGCAGCGCCACCTGCCGGGTCCAATTGTGAATCTAAACCATTCTCGAATCTCCACGAACACACACAAAAAATTTCATCAAAATCGGTCCAGTCGTTTAGGAGGAGTTCAGTCACATACACACGCACACAAGAAATATATATATTAAGATTTTAAGTTATTGTTTCATTAGTTCCTTATACAGTGTAAGAGAACACTGAGGTAGTTATATTGTGGGTTAAGGTTCCAAATATGTTGCTGATGATCATTTGACACTCTGTTAGTATTTATATATTATCTAATGTACACGTTGCATGTTACTTTTAGAGCCGTGCGCGTAGAGCATTTCTATAATTGTGCATAGTCTCATAATTTTATAATTCTTTAATACGAATAACCAATACTCGTGCGGAGCTGCGGGCACAGCTAGTTAATAAATAAATGGGTATTGCAAGATTTGAACTTACTTCAATATACAAGGTATTCGTAGATCCAATTCAATATTACTTTTAAAATAACGGTGTGGTCAAGAGGCCGACGCGATGCTAGGAATAGTTTTTTACTCTTTTTCTTCAATTCCGAAAATAATTGGAAGCGGAAATTGCGAGTGTTCATATTTGTATATATTCGTCATTTAAGAAAAAAGCGTTATACCTTCTTCATACGACTCTCTTTTTCTTTATAATCTGCATATTTTAATGTTCTATCGCTTTATTCAATAAAAATAAAGTAAAGCAAGAAATCTAATCCAAAAAGTTCCTTCAATATTTTAAGTTAAATACTCATTTATTAAATATGGATATAACATTTTAAATTATAAATTTTTTTATAAAACTATGTACTAAATAAAAAAAATAATAAATATGTTTTAATTCGGTACTCCACGCGTTCATTACTGAGGTTATACAACTATTTACGCCATAACCAGATAGATGGCACTGTCTTTTATTTTATTACTTTTAGTAAGTAGGTATATTGATTTATTTTCTGTTTTCACAGGCCGCAAGAGGAGGTGTGGTTCAATTTATGACCCTATTACAATTTTTGTCGAACTAGACGCAAGATGCATGAAGGAGAGAGACAGAAGAGCATAATTTTTCTTACGTGACGATTTCTAACATTTAACATCTATTACAAATCCAGTTGAGGAACTTATTTACAAATTATATGATATATTTAATCTGATCAGTAATCAAATTCGTGAAGGGAGAAATATAGGAAAGAGATAACAAAGAGTACGTTATCTCTCTGATAAGCATTAACACTAACGTGACTTGGCACGTCTGTGAGCAAAAATACTCCGTTAGAATGTCACTCATGACGCCAACAATTGTTGAACTCATATCGTTACCAACACCATCTGTTTTTTTTTTTACTTTATTTTTGGCAACCAGTCTTTTAGATTATTACGGCCATTGTCGAGTAGTTAATAGTATTACAAGTTCTTCTTCTATTTTATTTTTTGGCAACCAGTCTTCTAGTAGACTATTACTGCCATTGTCAAGTGAGTAACGATATTACAAGTTTCTTGATATAATTTAAAATAATTTAAAGTTTCTTGATATAATTTAAAATTACAAGTTCTTCTTCTATTTTATTTTTGGCAACCAGTCTTCTAGTAGACTATTACTGCCATTGTCAAGTGAGTAACGATATTACAAGTTTCTTGTTATAATTTAAAATAATTTAAAGTTTCTTGATATAATTTAAAATTACAAGTTCTTCTTCTATTTTATTTTTGGCAACCAGTCTTCTAGTAGACTATTACTGCCATTGTCAAGTGAGTATCGATATTACAAGTTTCTTGATATAATTTCAATGAACTAACAAGATGGTGGCTATCTTGTTAGAACTTTCTTGGGAGTTTTTGTGGCAAGTCAGAATCCATGCTCCGTGGTATTATTTCCGATCCACTTCACTTGTGCACAATAACCGAACTATATTACGTAAAGAACCACCAACATTACACAATATAGAGCCAAATAACACAAGATTATAGATAAAATATAAAGACCACTACATGGCGTTCTAAGATCCCGCCAAAAACTCCACCATCTGTTTTGTTGTTGACAAACAATAATGACGTACGGATATAGGGTTGCCAACATTTTAGACACTTCATAACAACTATAAAAAGAAAAGTAATATTTTGCTAAGACAGTGAAAAAGATAAAGGTATGTTTAAGATATAATATCCATTTATATGCCGTTGTTTGCTTGCAATAACACTTTATAATAATTTACACTGTTATGACAAATTGTTTACGTTTCTTGTTTTTTTCAAATGAAAACTTATTCTATCCCGTTGTGATTTGAACACTCAATGAAACGGTAAAACAACTTTAAAAAGAGACAAAGATATATATCTACATGATTTAGCTTTCATTTCACGTTTCACTTCTACCATGTGTGAATTACACACTTTTTTTTATGAGTGGCCTATTACCTTTTCCGTAGCCCTCGTAAGGTGTGAATAGAATTTCTTGATGATCGGCTTAGTAGTTTAGCCGTGAAAGCGTAACAAACCAACAAACTTAGTTTCGCTTTTATAATATTAGTAAAGATAAAGTAAAAAATACGAATTTGCATTTCATTAGTATGTACATTAAGAAAACTTTATCAGAGACATTTGACGACATCTAAATATTTGAACAGTCGGTACACACAGTTGAAGATAATAATTTTATGTTGTAATCAAACATAACTGTTTTATCTTGTTTAAATTTTGACTAAAACAAAACGGTACCGTACTCGACGGTGGGTGTGTTTTCGAAACGTATTTACTTGTATAATAAGTCAGTTTAAAACTATGGCAAATTGTTCTGTGCTGTGTTATCACCCACCTCCGCACAGTGGAAGGAAATGGGTGCCTCCCTTTCATAGGACTTTTGAAAAATGAAATGTATTATTTGATAGTTTTAAGTATACAGTTTTGTCAAAATGGTCATATCATTGAATTATTTAGTAATTTCAAGTTTATTTCAAGTTTTATTTTTACCTTTTACACCGTATAATGTGGACTTGTAAATACCAAATGTATGATAATGGACTTTCTTTTCGTCATAACTTTTTTTGTGTTTTAAGTTGTATAGCTGAAATTTACACGTATCATTACCGGGGTGGTAACTACGTGGTGGTGGTATCTACGCATTCTTTTATGTACAAAGTATTGTAAAACGAAGCTCTGCCCGAATAAATCGTGACAGTACCTACGAAGTGTTGACTGGATTCCCTGACCCACTCTATTGTAACAGTTGGAAAACAAAAGACTCTTGAATATGGAGATTAGGGGTAAGGGGAACTATCTCATATGGGGGACATGTTGAAAAAGTGTCGAGCTCTAAGCACTAATAGTTCCAAGACCCTTCAAAATGGAGCTAGCATAAAGTGATACAAAGTGATAATAAGTGATGATAGAGTGTGATAAAATTGTTCACAACTTTAAATAATACGTTTAGTGATTTCTGTATGCTAACTTTTATAAAACTTGTTGAGATAATTAAGCCTAATTTATCCCATTTTGAAGGACACTGTTTGATACACAGAGATCGTTTTCCTTAATCTACACTGCATATTCTTGAATCATAACTGTCAAAAATTAGTGTTGATAATTTTTATGTCAGCTAGGCGAGATTCTTTATAAAAAATACTAAATCCGCCACTGCGTTTTCTCGATTGCAGGATCGCGTCAACGTGCGTAAGTTAACGTATGGATAAAGACTTACATGCATTTTTTAAACCTTTATGGTTAAAGAGAATTGCTTATGTACATAAGCATTAAGTAGACACAGATTATGTAAAAAAATCCATGTTATCGACAATAAACATTACAATTTTGAATACAGCGATAACATTTTATTAGCCTTTATGAGTTGTAGTTTTTCCTCCTTCAATATTTTTCTTTATTCTGTGGTTCTTATTTCAGGGTTACGATATTGTGAGACGGAAAATAATTATGGAATTATTCACTTAATCGTCTCCGGGTTATGTTATTTAAGGGAAAACATGTATATTAGAACCTCGATAAGTTAAAATCCAAGGAAAAAACACAAAATATTTTAAGTTACAGTGTTTTAACTTATCAAGGGTTTATGTTACACTCGCACTTTTGCCGCACACTTTATTGAAGGACAAGTCATGCTGTTTCTCGAAGTTTTCTAATCAGCCATTGCTAGCTATAAAATTATGGATTATCAGCGAATTGGCGAACTCTTCACCTTTTCTTGTACTATGGGTCTGTAACACTAATGTTTTAGTTTGTACACTGTTTGAACCACGTAAATAAACTTTGCTCCAGAATGGGGAATTCAGCAATTTTTCGTCTCTTACATAAAAACCTTTCTCCAGATTCTCGTTTCTTCAAGAGTTCAGCTTCTTCTTTAATTATAAGTGATAATGTACTTTCGTGTATTCCAAACTGAGCCGCAATATCTTTCAGTGTAATCCACTTTTAACCGCTTTTATATTATCAGCGTATGTTACTGTTGTTTATTTTCGTTATGAACTCATTTTACTTAGGTAGCTTTTATCACACAGCAAAATTTCCTGGACAGTGATCTACAACTAATCATGCAAGAAAGCCGTTGTCCTAACCACCGCAAAAACAGCTTTTAGTGATTTCAAAGAAACAATAAGTGATTGTATACTTACTGTTTGTGTTAGCAATTTAATTTGTAAACACATGCAACCAATAAATTTCGAGAAACATTTTGTTTTGTACAGTAAAACCTCGATAAGTCAAACCTCAATAAGGTAAAAACCTCTATAACTTCAAAAAATAATATGTTTCCTTCCCCTCAGAGCCTAAAACCTCTATTACTTAAACTAATAATTTCATATTAGCCCTCTTTTACTTAAAGAAATGTTTCGATGAGCTCTGTAACATAAACTGTCTACCAATCAGTAATTTCGAATGAATATACAGTAGAACCTCGATAAGTTAAAATCCAAGGGAAACACAAAATATTTTAAGTTATAGACTTTTTAACTTATCAAGGGTTTATGTTACACTCGCAATTTCACCACTCATTTTTTGAAGGTGGTAGAGCCACGCTGTAGTTCTTACTAGTTTCAGCATGGATAGGTCGGCTCGCCCGGGGTAGCACCACCCTCTCACAGAACACCGACGTGAAGTAACAGTGCTTGCATTGTTGCGTTTCTCCTCGTCTCCTTTCCCCCTTTCCCTTCCCCTTTCTTCTTTCCCTACCCCTCCCCCAAACACAGGCTGGCAACACACTTGCGACTCCCCTGGTGTTCCTAGTATCTATGGACGGTGGTAATCACTTAACATCAGGTGACCCACCTGTTCGTTTGCCTCCTTTTGACATAAAAAAACCAAACACTTTCTTGAAGGTTAAATTATGCCGTTTCTCGAAGTTTTCTAACCAGCCATTGCTAGCTTTAAAATTATGGATTTTCAGCGAATTGTTGTTGTTAATTTTCGTTTTGAACTCATTTTACTTTGGTAACTTTTATCACACAGCACAGTTTCCTGGACAGTGATCAACAACTAATCATCCAAGTAAGCCGTTGTCCTAACCACCGCAAATACAGCTTCTAGGGATTTAAAAAAAACAATAGGTAATTGTATACTTATTGTTTGTGTTAACATTTTGACATGTTTAAACATATGTAACAATAAATTTCGAAAAACTTTTTGTTTTGTACATTCATTCAAAATGACTCATTGGCAGACAGTTTATGTTACATAGCCCATTGAAACATCTCTTTAAGTAATTCAGGGCTAATACTTAAAGTATTCGTTTAAGGTATAGAGGGTGCCTATTTTAAGTAATAGAGGTTTTAGGGTATCAGGGGAAGGGAGCAGATTATTTTTTGAAGTTATAGAGGTTTTTACCTTATCGAGGTTTGTCTTATCGAGAGTCTACTGTATTGATATTTGGCAGCTCATCATACGTCTGATTGATTAATAGACTTTATAAAATGTATATAATTATTGCTCCGAGTGCCAACAGATCTCAAAACTACACTAATGTTTATAATTTCAATAAGTAAATTCTAAAATTCATTTATCGTCATTTACATAATAACTTCAGGATAGAACACAGTTATTTCATTGTTTTGAGTTTTTACTTCTGTCGGCAGGTTTTATGACTATTGTTACATGAAATTACCATCAAACACCTATGATACCGAAATAATCATAAAAAATTATCAAGTTAAAAAGTTGATCCAGTAACATTGTCAGTAACTCTATTGTATAGATAGTATAATTGTAACTAATGAGTAGTTTCCTTTCTTTCGTATTTAGAGTCTTGTGGTAACTGATCCAACAAAAGTTTGCAAACATTTCAACATATTTATCTCATACATCACCAAGATTTTCACAAAAGAAATCGAAGTATTAGCCAAAAAATTGATTTTGGCACACTTGTTGTATCTCCTTACCTTATCTATGGGCAGAAAAAAGAAGAAAAAAGTTGATAAATGAGGCATCGGTAGAGTTGTCAGCTTCTTATTTTCAAAAAAATCGTAACATATTTCCACAGAAACCGCTCATACTCTTTTTATCTATGTTCCTATATATTTACTCCATAATCCATATATATTAAGAAACAATTACCGAAATATGTAAGTGCATTACTACAAAACGGCTGCAGCTATTTGATTCATGTTTTTTTCGTAATTGTCAGGATAAGGTTTGTAAGAGACAAAATGCAACTTTGTATTAGAAATTACTCCATAATCCACATAAATAAATCTTCCTTTTCTTTGACTTGACTTCAACTGAACATATATATTTTGTTTTAATGGTAGGTGTATCATTTAGCTAAGTTTTAGTACATTTCCCTACAATACATTTTACATGAAATAAATAGGAAGGAGCATACTAAATTATAATTGGGAAAATAATTACCAATATCATTTTCTGTTATCTACATTATTAGTAAATATTCAATGGTGATGCACTGAAATATTTTATATAATAGAAATAACTAAAAAATCGGTATTACTAGAGGCCTACTTAGTAAAAACATAATAAACAGTCTGTTGTTATAAATTCCATAACACATTCAAAGAGCACCGGGGTCTAATACACCTCGTATGTGTCTCCCTTGCGGTGCAACTAAGAAAAACATAGACTTCTCTGTCGTGCGGAGGCCGTAATCTATTTGATAAATTGTAGGAAAGAAATAAATACATATATATGATCCCTATTGAAAAAAGAATGCAGTGGTATACCTACTTTAATACGGGTTACATTGTCTACGTACCGCACGAAAGAAATAAAATTTTATCACAGTGTGATACCCCCGCCGACCTCATACCGCACACAGTGGCAGTCGTGCGCGACTAGTGTTTAGGACTGTTGATATTTTTAAAAATATCGTTATTTGAGTATATCTATATTTATAAAATTATCAATATCGGCGTTCGATAGATCGAAAAAAATATCGATATATATATATATATATATATATATATATAGATATATATATTTTTGTATTTATCAACAGTCTTGCTAGTGTTGTGCATGCGCCGGCTGCTAGAACTCGTGTGTTAAGTTTTCAAATAATAATGCCGAGATGTTGTCGAAAACAAATTGTATTGGACACCGAAGAAGGCGAAGTAACAAGTGTAGAATTATCTAGAAGTCCAGAAAAATGTGCTGCATGTTACGCCAAATTGCGTTACGAATTGTACAGCTGTAAGGCCGACAAAAAAGTTAAAAAAAATGTCACACAAAATCATTTTTATGTTTAAATTGTTTTAACGAGAAACTTTTGTAATAAGTCAAATAAATATAAAGTAAAAAACAATTACCGATATTTTTGTTTCCCATCACTAAAATCTATGTAAAACTTCCCTTATTGAGTGCGGTACGAGGTTCATAAGACCCCTCATTTTCTTTTACCTACTAATTCTAAATACACCAACCCTACGATGTACGCTTTAGGTTTAGTGCCCGGTTTCTGAGGTACTTTAATTGTAGTTTATCTGATCTATAGCGTTATCGGTTCGATAACTTGTCAAATTGCGTTTCTGAACACACAATAATACGATAAATGTCAGTAAAAGTCAACAGACCATTTGACAGTTTATCTTATGGATATCTTTGTTGAGTCAATAACGATTGGTAGTTTAACCGAATATCTCAGAAACCGGTCAGTAGTCAATCGATACATAATTAATAATAGTATATCAAAAAAACATTTTTTTTAGATTTCACCAAAAAAAAGTTTTAGTTTCTTAAATGTTGTGCGGTCTAATAAGCCCCGTACCGCCATTATGATAGTTTTCATACGAGGTCTTAAATGTCAAGGGAGTGAATAGTGTGTAGAGGGGGGGAGGGGGTAGGGAAAGGGGAAGGGAGGTGGGCCCCCGGCACCCTCACTAACCGAACGAAACGCAACAATGCAAGCACTGTTACTTCACGTCGGTTTTTTGTGAGAGGGTGGTACTACCCTGGGCGAGCCGACACATTCATGCGGAAACCATTAATAGCTTCCGCGTGGCTCTACCATAGCGTATATGCTACATAAAAGAATAAACTAATAGATAAATTGTAAATTTCATGGTTTAGTAAAAAAAGTTCTTAGAAATAAATATATAATTTAATAATACATTTTACACAAAAATTGTAATTTTACATTATATAATTTATTATTATTCAAATTTTGTAATAAATTCAGTAATATTTAAAAACTTATACTGCCAAACTCTCTGTTGACCCTTCCTTCATGAAATCCACTTTCTTTTGTATGGAAATGAAACCATTATGGTTTTAGGGACTCGAGGGGTCCTTATAACCGTTTCACACGCGATGTTTAGGTCATATAAAAATTAATGAAAATAAATCTCTCAAAGCAAAATGGCAAATTGAAACTAATACATAAATAAACTGTAGTTTATTATAGCTATATTATTATACTAGCCTCTGCCAGCGACTTCGTCCGCGTGGAATAGTTATTTTGGGCTAACGCTAACTTTAGCTCACGGCTTCGTTTACGTAGAAGGTGAAAATATTTTTAAATAATACGGATGTTCCCCCCATTTTGAAACATGCTTCATTGGTGCTCCGCTCCTATTGGTCTTAGCGTGACGATATATAACCTTCCTCGATAAATGAGCTATCTAAGAATGAAATAATTTTTCAAATCACACTAGTAGTTTCTGAGATTATTGCGTTCAAGCAAACAAACTCTTCAGTTTTATAATATTAGGTATAACCTAGTATAGATTATGCTACAAATAGGTATATGAAACATAATTAAGTCAGGCGGATGTTAGCTTTCGGCTATCTCTAAAGGTACGGCCAATTAAAACTAATAACATGTAGTTTAAAATGTACATCCGTTCGCTTCATTTTGTAACTGCGCGTTATATAAAGCGTTATATATATCTAAGCAGTTTTTAATATTTGACAATTGAAATGAAATTAAAATGGCCACCGAAATGACCAAAAAGACAATATAATTCAGAATACGTACATACATACATACATATATATGAATTTCAATTATATTTATTCTTAGAGTCCAGTACAACGCACGTCCTAGGCACATCTTTACAGTGAACAACATATTTTTGCTAAATTTCATGCGGACGAAGTCGCGGGTAACAGCTAACCTAAAATAGAATAACCGAAAGTACTTTTTATACAGTCAGCTATATGCCAGTGAAAGTCCCGCAAAAATCGGACTAATCGTTTTGGAGATAGCATTGCGGGCAAAGCCACGGTTAACAGCTAGTCTAAATTAAAATAGACTAAATTATTTTTTATAATGTCCGCTATATGCCGCTGAAAATCCTGTATACATTGGTCGAACCATTTTAGAGATAGCAGTGCGGGTGAAGCCACGGTTATCAACTAGTCTAAATTAAAATAGATAAAATTACTTTTTATATTATCCACTATCTGCCGGTGAAAGTCCTGCAAAAATAGGTCAAACCGTTTTGGAGATAGCACTGCAGGCGAAGCCACGGTTAACAGCTAGTATAAACTAAAATTGCTTGAATTACTTTTTATAAAGTCAGCTATATGTCAATGAAAGTTTTATGAAAATCGGTCGAACTGTTTGGAGATAGCACTGCGGGCGAAGCCACGATTAACAGCTAGTATAAACTAAAATTGCTTTAATTACTTTTTATAAAGTCAGATATCTGTCAATGAAAGTTTCGTGAAGATCGGTCTAACCGTTTTAAAGATAGTACTACGGGCAAACCTACGGTTAACAAGTAGTCTAAATTGAAATAAACTAAATTACTTTTTATAAGGTCAGCTATCTGCCGGTGAAAGTCCCGTGAAAATCGGTCCAAGCGTTTTGGAGATAGCATTGCAGACAGAGCCGCGGTTAATAGCTAGTCTAATTTAATGTAGCCTAAGTAACCCGCTATAATTTCAGCTATACGCAAGAGAAATTTTCGTTAAAATCTGTCCAGCCGTTTCGAGGATTACCCGGAACAAACAGACAGACAGACAGACCGACAAAAAATTTATAAAAATTGCATTCTTGTAATCAGTAGCGTGTATACTTTCATACCCAATCAGTAAAAAAAAATATTTTGATATTACATACAGACACTTCATTTTTATTATATGTATAGATAATCATTTTTCTTTAGCAAACATTTTCAGTGGTAATAATAATATTAGTTTATTTCGACTATACTTTTTTTTTAGTTTTATTTTTGGCAATCAATATTCTAGATTATTACTAACATTGTCAGGTAGGTAATAATAATAACAAGTGTCGTGTGATCATTTCAATGATCTAACAAGATGACGGCCCTCTTGTTAGAACTTTCCAGGGAGTTTTTGTGGTATCTTTTTTTATATTAAGAGGAGGCAAACGAACAGGTGTGTCACCTGATGTTAAGTGATCACCACCGTCCATAGACACTAGCAACACCAGGGGAGTCGCAAGTGCGTTGCCAGCCTGTGTAGAAGGGGGGGGGGGGAAGGGAGAAGGGAGGTGGGCCCCCGGCGCCCTCACTGACCGAACGAAACGCAACAATGCAAGCACTGTTACTTCACGTCGGTTTTCTGTGAGAGGGTGGTACTAACCCGGGTGAGCCGATCCATTCATGCTGAAACTAGTGAATCAGAATTTACGCCCCGTGGTATTATTTCCCATCTTGTGCATAATAACCTAACATGATGTGCATAATAACCGAACTACACACATCAAAAAAGTCTAAGCAACATGCGTGATATTACAAATTTTACCATTTACATTAATTAATTTCTAAGTATTTACTCAAACAACGTGTGTAGGTAAGTAAACTTTTTGTTATTGATGACATACTGGCTGGTTGTAAAAAAAAAATTTGATTATGTTTTCTTTTTTCATAAAATTCAAATGACTGCGAATTTGTTTGAATTTAAGTGCGTTTTAATTGCTCCGTTTAGTCTTGATTTTATAATTTTACCAACCATTTAAATAAAGTTAGCGACAAAATTGAATTGTTAGATATTCTTTACGTCATGAAGCGACGTCATTCGATGGCAGATGAAATGCAAAGACCTGTAGGGATGTTACAAGCGGGAAGTAATCAATCTCAGGTATCTCGACATTTTGGCATTCATAGAAATGTTATTTGTCGTCTTTGGCAGCGCTACAATAATACAGGAGAACCCGCTAAACAGCATCCAGGCCGTAAAAGGAGTACAACCACTCGGCAAGACCGGTACATACAACTGACTGCAAGACGCCAGCCGATGTTAACCGCTCGAGAGATAAGTTTGAGGCTACAAATTTCAAGTGGTGTTGATGTAAGTCCTCAAACTGTGCGAAATCGACGGCATGAGTACGGCCTACGAGCTCGATGCCCAATCAGGTGCCCACCGATACGTCACGGGAATCGCGCTCGTCGATATCAATGGTGTAGAGAACGCATAACATGGACCCAGGAACAATGGGATAAAATTATGTTTTCCGATGAGTCGCGATTCGGGTGATACAAGAAGGGTGCGAGTATATCGTCGGCCCGGAAATACTGAAAGGAATTGCGTACTGCGTTCAGGAAGTTCATCCAAAAAGCGGCTCAACAGTTATGTTATGGGCGGGTATTATGAAGAACAGGCGAACTGAGCTCGTTTTTGTAAATGGAAACATGAATGCTGAAAATTACATTGAGGATATTCTCAGACCTTATGTCTACCCATTTGCACAAACCTTTGTCTCCGATTTTAGGTTAATGTATGACAATGCGCGTTCATATACAGCTCGGCGAACCAGTGAATACTTTGCAACGAAGAACATTCGGGTATTGCCCTGGCCTGCACAATCGCCAGATCTCAACCCCATCGAGCACGCATGGGACATGCTCCAGAGACGTGTTTTGAAGGACTTGGATGGAGCGACAACAACCCAACAGCTGAAGGATTTGCTACAATTCCATTGGGAGCGAATACCGCAAGATGACATAAACAGTCTCATTAATTCAATGAATAATCGTTGCCGACAAGTTCTGAATAGCAGAGGAGTCCATACTTTGTATTAAATTGTTCTATTCTTTCACAATAAATACATTTTCTTTAGAAATTTCATTTTGTAAGAAAAAAGTTTAGTTTCTTATGTATCTTAGTTTCTACAGTATATTCTAATATTGTTCATTTCTGTTATTAAAAGAACTTATAAAGACAACAGCTGTTATTTTTACATCATAGAACCCTAAAGATATTATTTTAAAAATAAAATACAACGTTATAATGTGAAGAACCATCCTAAAATTTAAATTAGTACATGTTGCTTAGACTTTCTTGATGAGTGTATATTACGTAAAATGCCACCAATATTACAAAGTATAGGGTCAAATAACACAAGGCTATGAATACAGTCAAAACCGTTTACTGCGACATCGTTTAGAACAACATGCCGGTTATAATAACCTAGAACAAAGGTCCCGGCTGAATGCTATATGACCGCCTTATTAAAAACATTGCTTTATACGACATTGCTAATAACGACATACCTCATAAAATGACCACATTTAACTAATATTTCGGAGAATTAGATCTGTTAGAACGACCGGCTAAGCTGTATTGTAAACAATTTGAATAGGTATCCAAATTTGTCTTCAATGGCTATTAAAATCAGGAAAGAAAACAATAGGATTTAGTTTAGTGTAGGGTCTTTTCTAATTCTTAGAAACAAAACACGTGCATGCAGTAGAGTCAAAGCCCGCTTCTTCATATCTCTTCAGTTAGTTTGTTACTTATCTATACACAAGACGCACCAAAACTTTGTGGAGTTATTCGCGAAACTTTCAAAATGTCGCAAAGAAAAAGAAAACAAATTATGAATTAATAATTATGAATTAACAATACACATTATGAAAAACAAATTATGAATTGTAATTAATAATAAATGAAAATTATGACGATACGTTAATTAAAATCCAACGTGAATTACAAAATATCTATGCACAACAGAAGTATTCCAAACAGACCAAAATTACAGATTTTATGCTCACAGAAAAATAATATGCATTGTACTTATGTGTAATAAAGAAAATGTACATAGTTGAATAAATATATTTTTCCAATAATTCCCTATCGATTTGTTTGTACTTGCACGATATACATTAAACATCACCGGTTGTTACGACTATCGGTTTTTACGACTGAATATGAGCAGTCCCTTCGATGTCGTTATAACAGATTTTGACTGTATAATGTAAAAGACATTACATGACAGACTAAGATTCCGCTATAAACTCCATTGCGTAACTATCAATCATGTCTATACTATACTATTGTCTTGTATATACAGATAGCTAAATAAACTTAAATAATCCTTAAGAATTCATTCGATAACAAAACCCGAATCCCATTGGCCGATAAAACACTGCCGCACTGCGCTGTCCGGTTCCGAACTTTCTTCAGTTTGTAAACGGAAAAAGCTGCTAGTACCTCTTCGAATCGTACCTTTTAATTTGGACTTTAAATCCAACAACGGAAAGCATACATTTCTTTGAATATTATAAATAATGTAGCAGTCATGTGTATTTGTACATTCTGCCCCATCACAGTTTTACATCGTCAACACAGTATAGATTCGTGATGGTAAAGAGCGGTCGCGTCAATTACCAAGTTAGAAATTTCATATTTCGAACGCGTTCTATAGAATCTTTATTGTTTTTTTTAAATAATTCATGTGGCAGTGGATATTGATCTTTTAATCGCAGTGTTAATTTATAATATTCGATTTAAAAATATAAAACGTTTACCAATATTAAACGCAAGTTTGTTTTGAAATGGTAAGTCGGTGCATATTCTGTTTGTTGTTTTGTTCCATTTCTACATTACTCTGTCTACTATTCAAATATCGAATAAAATTCTCGGTTGTTTTTTTTTGTATTATTGCTACCGCTAAAATAAAAAGTAATAAAATTATAATTCTGCTTTATTCTTAGGTACAATATCTTAATATCATATATATATTTTTAACACTTTACAGGATTTTTGGTGTTTGACTAGAACCTCGTCTAAAGTCGTTGTTAAATGACGATGTGGTCTAAGATTGTAAACATGCTAAATCTAGAGGATACTGGTTCTCAAGTACAGCTGCCGGAACACACCAACAGGTGTTTGGCGACAGATTTTCAACCGAGGGTGGTAGCTAGCGGGTGGCGGACGTAGAAAAAACCCTGCCACCATGCTATGATTTTATCTCTTTATTTTCGTTCACCGCGCGCTTAGTGTCATTTGTTAGGATTCAAAGATACGTCCATTAACGCGGTATCCCAGCACACTATCAACTAAATCATCACATATTATTTAAAACACATAAGCTTACGAAGAGAGTTATTGGCGGGATCTTCGAATGTCATGTAGTGGTCTTTATATTTTATTCACAATCTTGTGTTATTTGGCTCTATATTGTGTAATGTTGGTGGTGTTTTACGTAATATACTTCCGTTATTGTGCACAACTGGGTCGGAAATAATAGCACGGAGCATGGATTCCGACTTGCCACAAAAACTCCCTGGAAAGTTCTAACAAGACGGCCACCATCTTGTTAGTTCATTGAAATGATCGCAAGAAACTTGTAATATCTTTACCTAAAATAATCTACTAAAGGAAGGTTACCAAATACAAAATAAGCTTACGAAACTTTTAAGTAAATTTCTGTTACCACATAATCTCCAATAAGTCATTTGTATTGTCCGTACATAAAATTCGATCAGTATTTACGTATGTATTGGCGTTTATATTATCTAGGTTAAACTGTTTCTATTATACCAAAAGGAACCCAAGGTCCTTTAACCTTTTTAGGTATTTAACTTAGTTCAAAACTTGTTTAGCGAATTTCTCTTTCTACTTAAATCTAGTCACGAAATGTTAATTTTGTAGATACCGTACTGCAACACTTATACTTTAAAAAGTCGATAAATATGTAACAAATATTCAATAATTCATTAAATATCTATACATATAATAAGAACAACAGTGTAACGTGTCAGTACTTTTTAGATTTTTGTGAAAAAAATTGTTGCAGGTGTCTACGAATAAGTAATAAGATACATTTCAATCATTTTTAGAGATGTCTAGCTGTCTATCGCTCTATTCGAACACGCGTCACTGTTTAAGTACTGCGTTGACGATAAATCTTACCAAATAAATCATAAATAATATCTTCGAGTAACATTTAGTCTGTGTTCCATTAAAATTGGTTCACTCTATCAAAAGTTATTGTAATTTTTATAACGACGCGACTTAAGTACGAGACAAACTAAGGTAACTAAATCGATTTTATACATTCAGATGATTTTATTAGTCACTGTTTTTTCACATAAGTTTCTACGCGGACAAAATCGCGGGCACAGCTAGTTTTTATATATATTTTTTCTGTCCGGGTGTATGTGATTGAACTCATCTAAACAGTTGGATAGATTTTGATGATTTTTTTTGTGAGTATTCGGGTAGATTCAAGAATGGTTTAGATTTACAATGGAAACCGACAGGTGGCGCTGCGGCTGAATTTTAGGATTTTCTTTTATTATCAAGGCAGAACAATGCTGCTAGTCATTAATTACTTATTATAAAACAAAGTCCTCTGCCTCGTCAGTCTGTCTGTTTCAAAATTTACTGAACGGATTTTCATGCGGTTTTCACCAGTAGATTCACGAGGAAGGTTTAGGTGTATGATTTGTCTACGTTTTTTTTATTGTCAGGGTGGGACAACGTATGCCGGGCCGGCTTCTGTATAAATAAAGTAATAGAGATCTGTCGGTGTGTGCGCATCACGAAAATATATACTTATTATCTACTGAATATATTCGACTATTTTTTTAACTTTTTTGATACTTGGTCCTTACCTAAATAATAATTATGACGACAGCTTCGTTCAATATGAAATTCTTGCAGTAAAAAAAACTATAAATTTTCTAGGCATTACGCATTTAACGCTATGTATTTTCTTGTCGTAAAATAGTGGGGCAAACAGTTTGGTGTTAATGTTTTTTCTCTGTGTATAGATAATTTAGATAATAAATTAATATCAGGCTACTATAACTCTACAAATCATTATACATGATGATAATTTAAATAGAACGTTGATATCCGGTTGACAAGCTTTAGTGTACGTCCAGAGTGGACGCTATAATAGAGCGTCGAGCGGTGCGTCCACACTGGACGTACACTTAGTGTTATCAATCCATTAATTTTTGAATAAGTTAGTTTTTTCCCTTAAAATGACACTTGAAAGGGTAATTAACTATGGTCTAATTACGACCAATAAACGACCATTAACATAATTAAATGTTGCTCATGTGTAAACCGGATTTGCAATTACCAATTCAAAGACACAGCCTGATATGAGCAATAGCGACAGCGTTGCGACCTTAGGCTGAAAGCTATAGAGCGCTCTTAGACTTAACTCACCCTAAGAGTTTAAATTTATAGTTGCAAGCTTAGCATTCACTTAGCTGAAGCTGAGCTAAGTTCAAGTCATCACATTCAACGACTTAACTTATGCGAATAAAAAAGTATGACAAAGTAATAATGTAACAGTGACACTTTTATACTTTTTTGATTATCATTATTACTTGATTGTTATTGGCTTGATCCTTCATTGCAGAAATGTCAAGAAGGTAAAATTATTGCATTGTCGCTGCTGCTGGTCGTACGAGAATATCGGGTTCTAGGTATTGTTCTTAGATTTTTATTCGTATGAACATATATGTCAATGGATAATTAGGAATTACAATTGGACCGGACAGTGGCGCTGCAATCGGATTCTAGATTTTTTAAAGATTTTTCGCGTTTGTAATTACAATTGGAACCGGTAATAACCAATTTGGCACAGACGAAGTTGCGCGAGTCAGCTAGTAAAAATATATTTTTGTAGTAACGCATTGTAACGATGGTTCGTTGTTAGTGGATATACAGAGAGGGGTGTCATTTCTAGACGATGCTATTGACAATCATCTTGAAATCGTTTTGGCCGCTCTGAATATAGTAGTAAATTTGGGCTTGCGCGTAGTATAGTCCAAGATTTTAATACAAAATATAGTTAAAATATTAGTAAATTTGTATTTATTTACCCTTAAGTTATATAAACGTTATTTATAAATAATATATATAATATGTATTACACCTAAATTTGTGTTCTGTGCAACTTTATTCAGAGCGGTTAAGAAGTTTGACGAGGAATTTACACCTATGAATTTCTTCATTCAACAGTCATGCTGCACATTATTCTGTAATTCAGTGAAAGTAGAGTATTTTATTAAATACTAGCCGACCCGTGCCCACTTCGTTGGGCGGTAATAGGCATTATCAAGCTACAACTTTTCTCTAGAACGCAATCATATATATCTCATAATTAAGGCAGCGATCGTAGGAAACGTTTTCGTTCGACCATTTTTCTCCGACTCCCCAGATATTACCCCCTACAACCTCACAAACTTTACCTCTTTATAATATTATTATAGATAATATAATTAGTTAATAGCTTCTGCCCGCGATATCGCACGCGTGGAATAGTTATTTTGGACTAAGACGCAGCGGAAGCTCTCAAAAGGAAAAAAAGCCCCGATTGTAAAACATTTTTCATTGTAGCTCCGCTCCTATTGCCCTTAGCGTGATATATAGGTTATGACATTCACAAATAACGTAGCTTTCTATCGGTAAAAAAATTTTCAAAATCGGTTTAGTAGTTCCTGAGATTACCCCCTACAACGTACACAAACTCACAAACTTTACCTCTTTATAATATTAGTATATAGATTATAGCCCCTGCCCACGACTTCGTCCACGTAGTAATAGTTCTCTGGGCTAACGCTGACACACAGCAGCTCTAAAAAAAACATCTCGATTTTGAAACATTTTTTATCTGTGCTCCGTTCCTACTGGCCTTAGCGTGATGATATATAACCTATAACCATTCTCGATGAATGAGCTATATAACACTGAAAGAATTATTCAAATCGGACCAGTAGTTCCTGAGATTACCCCCTACAACGCCACAACGTCACAAACTCACCAACTTTACCTCTTTATGATATTAGTATAGATAATTAAAAAAGTAGCTGAACTCTTGAAGAAACGAGAATCTGGAGAAAGTCTTTCATGTAAAAGACGAATAATTGCTGAATTCTCTATTTTGGAGTAATGTTTATTTACATGGTTGTCATGGTTACAGTGTCTAAACCAAAACATCAGTGTTACAGACCCATAGTGAAAGATAAAGCTGAAGAGTTCGCCAATTCGCTGAAAACCCATAATTATAAAGCTAGCAATGACTGGTCAGAAAACATCGAGAAACGGCATGGTTTGGCCTTCAAGAAAGTGTGCGGCGAAAGTGCGAGTGTAATATAAACCCTTGATAATTTAAAATCTCTATAGAGGTTTCACTGTATAAGATTTAAAGCGGACAATGTCACGACCTGTAGATAGTGTACACTTAATTGATAATCAATTAACTATGTATATTCTTTTGAAGAGCTGACAACCAAAAAGTCATTCCCAAATTTTGGCGCCGCAGATATTCATGCATAATGCCTGGAAATAGAACCATAAAAAGTTCAGATTAAATAAATTACAACAACCGTTATGTTTACTGTATTAACGCATTAGACCAGTTATTTCAAACAATAGTCCTAATTTAGATGGCGTGCGAGTGATGAACGGGAGGCAATTATGGAGTTGTTACGGGATTACGTATGACATATTGTTTCTTCAACTTTTCAGTCACACATGACTAGTTTTTGGTCGCGGCTTCGCTCACATTAATGTAAAAGGTGTGAAAGTGTACAGCCGAACTCATATTCGCTTTTGCAATATTACTAGCTGTGCTCGCGACTCTGTCCGCGTGGAAGCTAATGTAAAAAAGCAGTGACTAATAAAATCATCTGAATATATGAAGTCCATTTACTTATCTACTTTTCTCTCTTACTTAAGTCATTAAAATTATAAGAACTTGTGATAGAGTGAATCGATTTTAATGAAACTAAGACTAAATGTTAATCGAGAATATGCTTTATGATTTTTTTGAAGAGATTTTATCATGAACGCAGTATTTTATCAGTGATACGTGTTCAAACAAACAGACAGACATTTCTAAGATTGATTGAAATGTATTTTATCTCTTATTCCAAGACACCTGCAACAACTTTTGTCAGTAAAATCAAAAAAGTACAGACACGTTAGATTTACATTCTTATTATATGTATAGATAGATATAGATATGTATAGGATATAGACAAGTAAAGGGTTACTCGAATGGTGATTTCGAATACAAACAGCACGTTTGTAAATATTCATCTTAAGGCACAAACCCTAAAAGAGGTTTCACCACTTTAGTACCCTTACGCTAGTTGACATTTTGACTGAGTGTCTTCTCCGTTTGCCACCAAGTGTGGTGACGTGGTCAACAGGTTCTTTTTTATGTAGATCGAAAAAACTCCACCTCTCTCAATTATTATTATGAAAAATGAATACCATGACTTTATAAAAACACAACTAGCTTTTGCTTACGGTTGTATTATTGTAGATTTGACGTATCCTTCAGGAAGTTTTTTTGGCGTGATAACGTCTTATGAATCGATGAACGCTGGTTACACGCACGAAAAAGCATGACTCATTGTCACGTTCCGCCCGAGTGCTTGGTGCAAGCGAGAGCGCGGAACAACCGATAGAGAGGCGCAATCAGCCTAAGCGTTTGGCTTGTGACGCATCTATCTCTCTTCCATTCCATCGGCTGATGCACCGTGTCGTTATCACGTAAAATCATCGTCCGTAAATCGATTTTACAGACAACCAATTTTGTCTTGATGAAAGATACCATATGTCGTTATTGTACCTCTGAGTAACTACAATGTATGCAAAATTTAATGATGATCGGTTCAGTAATTAAGGAGTGATAGCGTTACAAGCAAACATATTCTCTTTCGTATTTATAATATTAGTAAGGATTTGTACTGCAATCTCGCAACGTATATTCATATTATTCGAACAAATATGATCAAATATAACTTTATTTACACTTTTAGAATATCGCCGTATTTATTTCAACAGTTTATATGCGTGTTATAAAAAAAGGAACGCAAATATCAAATATGTACGTAGGCATATTTTTTTATTACATAGCTCATGTATCTTTACGACTTGTCGTTGTCCTGTTTATGTTTTGTTTATTCAAGATATTAATGTCACTAAGTATGGATACGAGTATATCTGCACAGAATTATCATCACGGTCTTTAAGACTCCGTTCGGGACACTATCCATAGAAAAGTTTTGAATATCTAATGAGGAAAGTGGAATCTCCCAATTGCGATGTATGCTGAAGAATTGAGAATGTGCATCATTTGATGATGTGCTAAGAACCGCATTGAAAGAGAGTCTTTGATGAGTAGTATGAAAAATAGTTGCCCGAAGGTATTTATCACAGCATCTTGGCTGAACCCTGTACGGGTGAAGCTATGATTATGTATGACCTGGTAATGATACCTCATCAGCGACTTTCATGATAGAGCTAGAAGGATTGGGGAACAATGGGGGAAAAAATGTAACAAACTGACATAACTCTAATATTAATAAATTTTAGTTTATTTCGTTCACACCAACTGAATGGCATAGGTATATGTCCAGTTAATAATAATCTTTACTTGTATGCTAATATTATAAAGAGGTAAAGTTTGTGAGTTTGTGAAGTTGTAGGGGGTAATCTCAGGAACTACAAAACCGATTTTGAAAATTCTTTTACCAATAGAAAGCCACGTTATTTGGGAATGTCATAGGCTATATATTACCCGAAAACTGAAAATACTTTTTTGTGGTAGTCGGATTTCAAAAGTAAGTCGGAGAAAAAAACGGTCGAATGAAAACGTTACTTACGAACGCTGCCTTGACGATGAGAGACATATTATTAAGTTCTAGAGAAATTTTGTAGAGCTTGATAATATCTATAGAGACAGATACAGCACATGTCTAACTTTTATATTTAATTTAGTATATATTAAAAAATGCTGTTAAGTGTTAAGTGATGCTTATTCGTCATATTATCAACAACAATTATGAATTCTTATTAAAATAAGTAAATTTATCGTCGCAGTAAAAATATAACCCTCTTTTTGGCAGTCAGGAAATAAATCATAACAATCAGTACTAACCGAATCACACCCATAATTTCATCACAAGTAAAAATGTTTACCGCCCAACGAAGTGGGCACGGGGCAGCTAGTTCTGTATGTGACGTGAATACACAAATTAAAAGTTTTTTTTATATCATAGGAGGCAACCGAACAGGTGGGTCATCTGATGTTAAGTGATCACCGCCGTCCATAGACACTTGCAACATCACAAGTGCGTTGCCGCCCAGTGTTTGGGGGACGGGGAGTGGGGAAGGGGCGAGGGAGAGGGGAGTTGGTTATCCGGCGCTCTCACTGACCGAACGAAACGCAACATGCAAGCACTGTTACTCCACGTCGGTGTTCTGTGGGCCGGGTGGTACCACCCCGGGCGAGCCGACCCAATCATGCTGAAACCAGTAATAGATTCAGCGTGGCTCTACCACCTCTAAAGTTATTAGACTATGTACTAGTACAGATGCAAATTATTTCTTTAAAATTCGAGTTATTAATTTAAGAGAATGCAACGTTATACTGCACACTGTATCGTCAAATCGTCGTATTTGTAACGTTTATAGCCTGTTTAATGATATTTAGAAAAAGATATGTATATTTTTTTTCTTGTTAATCCTCACCGTGACTAATCTGCCAGTGTCAATAACTTTTATCTTTTACATGTGATGTATTCACCGTTACAAACGTATGTTAAATAATATTTATTTTAAAAACATTGAACACATTCCAAGGTGCAATAATATGACCTATAAGTGTGTTATAATAAGCAGGGCTCTGATGCTTGCAAAACAAGTAAACATAGGTAATGCTGAACAAGTATAATTATTTTTAACGATAACAAAGCAAAGGATCATGTTTGTATGAAATACTTGATTATGTTTTTATAAAGCGACAGGTATTTTATTACAAAACAGTATTTTATAACAGTATTATAGTATCATTACATAGTATAAAACAAAGTCCCCTACCGCGTCTGTCTGTCTGTCTGTCTGTTCGCGATAAACTCAAAAACTACTGAACGGATCTTTATGGGGTTTTCACCAGTGCATAAAGTGGATAAAGTGATTAATTAATAAAAGTGAGTAATTTGTCCAGGATTTTTTTATAATCAGGGCGGGACAACGTCTGCCGGGCCCGCTAGTATAGGTATATAGTAAAGTGTAGTACAAAATGGAGACGGGAGAATCCAGAAAGGATGGCGACCGCCGGTGATAAATATACATGATATTGACGTGTAGAAATAACTTTTCATGCCTCACCTAATGTATCTGACTTAGTTGAAGGGATAGAACCAGGGCTGCAGATAGAGTCGAATCTGAGGAAGGGCGGAAGTAAAATATTTATCATAATTGATCTGCCCTCGAATGTTCCTGTGGTATGTTCGGAAAAGTTTAGATACCTATCGCTACAAAGAATTTTTATTATAATAATTTATCTTTGTTTTTGGTATTTTTAAGGTAGGGCATTGGCCCACAATGCACCACCTAGCTACGGCCGCGGAGCGATCCTGTGTCAATAGATACAAAACCACCCTAATGTTATTGATCAATAAATAATTGAAAGACTCAAAAGAGAACACGGTTATTTCGTTGTTTTGAGCTTTCACTTCTGTCGGCAGTCCTTATGACTGCCTCGACTTTTTTTTTTATAACAGTAGGACAGTACTGACACTTTGTTTCCAAGCAATTTATTTTATTCCTCAGCTGCGAATGTGTATAAGTACGTCACTATGCATTTTTTGTCATAAAAATACACAAACCTTCAGTGTTATAGTCGTTACTCGGAAGGACTAGCGACTGTCGGAACACGGACAAATGTTTGAGTTTTATGTAATTTTACATTCATTGGGAACGCAAACAATCAATATTATTCAGAACTAGCTTTTGCTCGCGGTTTCGCTTACGTTAATGTAGATTTGATATGTCCCATTATGTACTAAACATAATATCATGATCTACATCAGCGTTTAAAAAAATCTATAGGCTATAGGCCTTTTCCCAAAAGAAGGTATGGGCATAATCACCACGCTAGCCCACGACGTATTGGCGATTTCAAGCACTGAGAAATCCACAGTTCTATATTTTCCCACATACATAGGACTATAAGCACATTTCTCAGGTTCTTGTTTCCTTACGATGTTTTCCTTCACCGTCAGCCAATAATGTTAACATTTTATAAGTACATAGTATAGAGTAATGTACTTTGTTAACTAAAATAAGGAACAAGTACTCGTATGACTTTCTTCTATTTGCACTATTAAAAATTAAGCAGTGTATCTAACTGTGGGTAAAGAAATCTAGGTATTCTTTGTGGTTCCTGCAGGGCGAAACTTATTCAGTACGTTGTAGATAGCTTGACACACTATGATTAATTTTAATGCGGAAAATCCAGGCACGTAATTTTTGCTAGTGAGGATTAGGTACGCGCTTTCTACTTTTATTAGACCGAGCTTGACTATTCCAAGCTATTGGGCCTCACTTGATGGAATGGCTGCGGAAAAGCACGGCTGATGCAGGTTAAGGTATGATTTCAGCTAAAGGTAAGAAGGTATAAAGAATTCTTTCGAATGATCCTCACGACTCGAGGTCTCGTTCTTGATCTTGCCGACGTGTTGATTCGCATTAAAACTGATCCATGACTGGCTTAATTCGTAGTTGTTTTGAAGGGTCTGTAAATATGGACACAATTCGAGTGTGTATACAGATCAAGGCTACAATAATATAAACTCTGCACTTGAATTATCAAGTTGCAATACAACATTCGCATAATATATACAAGCTGTAGACGGCAGATGGTTGTCCTGTTACGTAGGTATTGGTGGGTTCTATAAAATATATTTAAAAAAAATTGTACGAAAGTAATAAGAAACAAAACGTATCCTAAAGACACACGGTAGATGTGAAACTTTTGTATTATAGAGAAACATTTTAATTAAAAAATAATACGGCAAGAAGCCAGTCTCGCGTTGTTTCAGGGAGGTCACCCATCCAAGTACTGACTCGCTTAACTTCGGTGAGTGGACGTGAATCGATGTTTTTCAACATTCTAACCGACACAGTGTTTACGACCACCACTTTTCGTCTCACAAAGAGCTTTACTTCAAAAACTATAGCTAAGAGAACGATACAGGTGATTCTATAAACATAAAAAATAAATTTCATCACAATCAACTGAACAAACAACAAATATTCTAACACTTATTTATATGTATTCGTATAGATTTGAAAGATGGTGCGGCACGTTCGTGAGACACAAATTAAAAATTTCTACGGTACACAAGCTCAACAATTTTTTATGGCCTTTAAATATTTTGGTATCAATTCAATATCCATAAATTATTTTTTTAATTACAGGCAATTATGCTATATAAAGACTCTATCAATTATAATTTTTTTTCTATTTTAAAACACAATTACGTTTCTATTTTTATGTTAACAACGTTACTCAACATGGCCATCATTTTATGAACACGATCAAAATTGTAATTTAATTAAGCCTACTATAATTTAACGTCAAAAAGTTATTGATTAATGTCTTCCCCTAGAAAATTATAGTAAGGGTAATTATGTTATACTGCAAGGACAATAAAATAAATGACATCAATAGAATATAATTTAAAAGAACAGATCTTCTCATCGACGATTTAGGTTAATCAATTTTTTAAGCATTAGTTAATTTATAGAGGGATTTTTTTACTCAATCGTATGGCAAAAGAGAGTATCCATCTTGGTTGATTACTGTATTTGTTTCTGCGAGGTTCAATTTATGTGGAATAATGCAGCGGCCGGCAGGGATCACGTGCAGGGGAATGAGAAGTACACTTACTGCGGACGCGTGTAACACCAGCCCCCCAAATAGTTATAGAGGGAATGCAATGTATATATTATAATACTCGTAAAGTTCACTTCAAATATAGGATTTTATATATCATATATAAAATCAACTTATATACTCTTTCGTATCGTCACATTGAGTCACGTCACCCTGTAACATACACAAATAATAGGAAATAGTTTTTGGCGGGATCTTCAAATTGGTCAACCAAGTAATAGCTTTTATATTTTATTGATAATCTTGTGTTATTTGACTCTATATTTTGTAATATTGGTGGTGATTTACGTAATATAGTTCGGTTATTGTGCACAAGTTGATGGGAAATAATGCCATGGAACATGGATTCTGAGATGTTACAAAAACTCCCTGGAAAGTTGTGATAAGGAAGTCACCATTTTGTGACAGCAAATAATCACAAGAAACCATAGTAGTATTTTTGACAATGGTAGTTGTAATCCAGAAGATTAGTGATCAAAAAAATAAGGTGTTTTTGGGACTTGTCATGCAATGTTTTGTTTATTTTATATAAGTACCTAAATTTATATTATTCTACTCTATATTGTGTACTATTCAAATCAAATCAAATCAAAAATACTTTATTCAGTTTAGGCCCTAATAAGGCACTTATGAACGTCAAATACTACCACCGGTTCGGAAAACAACCCAGTCATCGAGAAGAACCGGCAAGAAACTCGATCGGGTACATTTTTTTTAACATATATTTCCAATACATCATACAATGCTTTTAGTGGATGCACAGAGAGGAGTCAATTCCAGACATCACTATCATTCACATACTGATCCACTCTATAATATCCTTTTGAAACTAAAACCCGTTTGACGTGGCGCTTAAATTTACAGTCCGGCAAATCGGTAACATGCTTTGGGACTTTATTATAGACCCTAACACTATTACCTAAAAAACTATTACTGGTTTTGCTAAGTCTGAAACATGGGATCACCAGTTTATCACAGTTTCTAGTATTTAGATTATGCCGGTCTTTTACTAAATTCAGATTTTCAAAGTTTTTACGGACATACATTAAATTATCAAGAATGTATTGGGAGGGCAGTGTTAAGATACCGAATTCCTGGAATTTCGTTTTTAATGATTCGCGAGGTCCCATATTATATATTGCCCGAACTGCCCGTTTTTGTAATAAAAATATCGTGTCTACCTCAGCAGCCATACCCCATAGCAGAATGCCATAAGACATTAAGCTATGGAAGTAAGCGAAGTAGACTAACCTAGCAGTGGCAATATCTATTGGAGGTCTTTGGTCATAGTCCAACAGTAAGCTATAAATATATAACTTTAAATATGCATTTTTGTTTGCCACAACAACTCCCTAGACATTTTTAAAAACAGAGACAACAAATTGTTAACGCGAAAGTTGTAGGTTAGAAAAATATGGTAACGAAAATTAATTTTACAGATAAAAAGGTATAACTCTTTTTGGTCGTTCTAAATATAGTCGTAAATTCGTTCTTGCATCTAATATTAAAATTTAATACAAAAAAGTTAAAATGTTATTTTAGACGTCTAAAATTGGTATTTTTTTTACCCTGAAGTTGTGTCCGGCACAACTAACTTCAGAGTGGTCGGAAAGTTTACCGAAGAGTGTAAATAACACTATCATAATGAAAGTAAAGTAAGCTATTGAAATCTGAAGGTTTGTGGATGTCAATAAAAACCATTAATAAATTAATGTCAATGTGATATTTATTCATTTACGGATTATTAATATTGATAATTTCATGTTTATGTTTTAGTATTTAAGAAAACTGGTGATTTCTCAGACCAAGGAATAATATAGAATTTTTAAAATGTATATGTATGTGTAAAGGGATATAAAATCGTATCTGTGTAATCTTTAACGAGTTTCTTGATGTTAACCTTGTTCGATTTTATGCCGACCGGCATTTAAATACGGTAAACACCGATATTATATCCTGCGCAGGACACTTTATTAAGGCGGTCATGTTGGAGTACAAGCGAGAGATGTTTGTCAACTATCTGTGTGGACAATTACTGCATACCGATTGAAAGTTATTTTATTAAGCAGTTACCGTATAAATTTTTATATCCGTATAAATGGGCGTTGCTATAATTTGCCGCAAACTAGATCTTAGTGATATTTTCCATTTACATAAATATGTCAATATATTTACTACTAGCTTTTGTTCGCGGCTTCGCTCACTTTAATATAAATTTGAACTATCCTTTGGGAACATTAGATTTCCGGGTGAAATCTTATATCCTCTTCTGCATCCTTGATTAAATTTACGCAGAAGTTTGTGACGATGGGTTAAGTAGTTATAGCGTGAAAGTGTTATAAACAAACTCACTTTCACTTTATAATATTAGGATTTTAAAGTCCATCCTATTTTTGAAGCAAACACTTGTCGTGTCTCAATTAATTCATTATCCAGAGCTCGCTTCGAAATATTTTTAACCGACTTCAAAAAAAGGAGGAGGTTATCAATTCGTCTGTATGTTTTTTTTTTTTTTTTTTTTTTTTATGTTTGTTACCTCATAACTTTGGACTGGATGAACCGATTTTGATTATTCTTTTTTTATTTGGAAGCTGGTACTTCCCGTGTGGTCCCATTTTAATTTGGTCCAGTTCCGACAACGGCATCCAGTGCAAAACCGTATAAGTTTTAAATTTGCATTAGGTATGTACACGACAAATAGACGAATAACTCAATATCACGCTAACCGATTTCGATGATTCATTTTTTATTGGAAAGGAGGTACTTCAAGGGTAGTTTGATGAGAGTTTGGTTAGGTTCTGATTATGGGATCCGTGACAAAGTAAGAAAATGCAAAACCGTATAAGTTTTAAATTTGCATTAAGTATGTACACGACAAATAGACGAATAACTCAATATCACGCTAACCGATTTTGAATGATTCATTTTTTATTGGAAAGGACGTACTTCAAGGGTAGTTTGCTGAGAGTTTGGTTAGGTTCTGATTATGGGATCCGTGACAAAGTAAGAAAATTTCAAGAAACGAGCCTACTCCTTTCTTAAGGGTCGACAACGCATCTGTGTTTCCTCTCGTGTCGCAGGTGTCCATAGGCGGCCGTGATCACTTACCATCAGGTGACCCGTATGTTCGTTTGCCACCAATATTATAAAAAAACTGTTCAATTCTTAGGAGCCTATTGTGCTTATGTTCGTTGCTGTGTTGCAACATGACGCAAGCATTGTAATTACATTACTTAAGGTGTATTATGTGTGAAGCGATGGTAGCCGAGTTGGTGGTAGAAACTATCGCGGATTATTGATAAGGTTGCGTTCGTACCAAACGTTACTTATTGTACAACCAATTGAAACCATATCGCATACCATACCGCAAAAATGCGCATATTTTAATATACTTAAGGCGGAACGGAGTTCGCGGGCACTGGTAGTAAAATATATTTATGTACACTAAAAATGGAAAAATAAAGTAAATTTTCAAAAAAAAGTATTAACCGACTTCAATATCAATCAAAAACCCATAAGGCACTAAAAAGCGGAAAATAAATAGTTTATCAAATTAACCAAATTAAATAAAACATATGAATATGTGTGCTACCTAGAGATATATTAGAAGTCGGTGCCAACTGAAAATCGTATCATCTACATAGCTACAAAAAGTTTAAGTTCACTCTCGCGTCTCTGTAATACTTTTCTACCTGGAACACATTTGAAATTTCGGTTGGCACCGATTTCCAATACATCTCTAGGTAGCACACATATTCATATGTTTTATTTAATTTGGTTAATTTGATAAACTATTTATTTTCCGCTTTTTAGTGCCTTATGGGTTTTTGATTGATATTGAAGTCGGTTAATACTTTTTTTTGAAAATTTACTTTATTTTAACCGACTTCAAAAAAAGGAGGAGGTTATCAATTCGACTGTATTTTTTTAATTTTTTTTTATGTTTGTTACCTCATAACTTTGGACTGGGTGAACCGATTTTGATTATTCTTTTTTTATTTGAAAGCTGGTACTTTCCGTGTGGTCCCATTTCAATTTGGTCCAGTTCCGACAACGGCATCCAGTGCAAAACCGTATAAGTTTTAAATTTGCATTAATTATGTAAACGACAAATAGACGAATAACTCAATATCACGCTAACCGATTTCGATGATTCATTTTTTATTGGAAAAGATGTACTTCAAGGGTAGTTTAATGAGAATTTGGTTAGGTTCTGATCATGGGATCCGTGACAAAGTAAGAAAACTTTTATGAAACGAGCCTACTCCTTTCTTAAGGGCCGGCAACGCATCTGTGTTTCCTCTCGTGTCGCAGGTGTCCATGGGCGGCCGTGATCACTTACCATCAGGTGACCCGTATGTTCGTTTGCCACCAATATTATAAAAAAAACTCTTCAATTCTTAGGAGCCTATTGTGCTTATGTTCGTTGCTGTGTTGCAACATGACGCAAGCATTATAATTACATTACTTAAGGTGTATTGTGTGAAGCGATGGTAGCCGAGTTGTTGGTAGAAACTATCGCGGATTATTGATAAGGTTGCGTTCGTACCCAACGTTACTTATTGTACAACCAATTGAAACCATATCGCATACCATACCGATAGATACCATACCGCAAAAATGCGCATATTTAATTTAATATACTTAAGGCGGAACGGAGTTCGCGGGCACTGCTAGTAAAATATATTTATGTACACTAAAAATGGAAAAATAAAGTAAATTTTCAAAAAAAAGTATTAACCGACTTCAATATCAATTAAAAACCCATAAGGCACTAAAAAGCGGAAAATAAGTAGTTTATCAAATTAACCAAATTCAATAAAACATATGAATATGTGTGCTACCTAGAGATGTATTGGAAGTCGGTGCCAACCGAAAATCATATCATCACATAGGTACAAAGTTTAAGTCCACTCTCGCGTTTCTGTAATACATTTCTACCTGGAACAAATTTGAAATTTCGGTTGGCACCGACTTCCAATACATCTCTAGGTAGCACACATATTCATATGTTTTATTTAATTTGGTTAATTTGATAAACTATTTATTTTCCGCTTTTTAGTGCCTTATGGGTTTTTGATTGATGTTGAAGTCGGTTAATACTTTTTTTTGAAAATTTACTTTATATAAAATATATTAGATTCCTTGAAGTAATTGTACTCAGGTAATAAAATTTAGAACAGCGGTGGTGTACCAACGGCATGTCTGTCACAGGTGGCATGTTTGTAGGTCTTTCTGGGATATTATCTATATTTCAACAATACGATTGTTTCAAAATTATTTCTGGAAAAAATCACATTATCTGAAATGCCAGTTCTAAGGCAACAACAAAAATCTTATTAATAAAAGTTTTGGGTACATTGCACAGTAGACTTCGGTTATTACGACGTTGGAGGGACCAATATAATATCGTCGCTATATCCGGAAGTCGCTATGTCCGAAAGGTGCTATAACCAAAATAGCAGAAAGTCATGTATGTACATGTATTTATTTATCGAACTATATATACACCAGTGTTATTGTAAAAATGTGTTATAGTGCATTGTTTCAGTTTAGTTTCTCGTATACGCTGTAAAGTGCATTTATTCCATTTTCATAATTTCTTCAATATTTAAATGAGTGTTGCCTTCACCAAACCCGACTAACTAATATATCAATGCACAATCGCGAATCATTAAAAACGAAGTTCCAGGAATTCGGTATCCTAACCCTGCCTTTCCAATACATTTTTGATAATTTAATGTATATGCGTAAAAACTTAAACGTCACAAGTATTTACAACAAATCAATATTTGCTGTTTCGTAAATACTTATAATAACAATAATTTTTTCTATATCATAGGAGGCAAATAAACAGACGGGTCATCTGATGTTAAGTGATCAGCATCGTCCATAGACACTTACAACACCAGGAGAGTAGCCAGTGCGTTGCCATCCTGTGTTTGGGTGAGGAGGAGGGAAGAAGGGGGAAGGGGATGGGAAGTGGGTTATCCGGCGCTCTCACTGACCGAACGAAACGCAACAATGCGTGCGCTGTTAGTTCACGTGGGTGGTTCTGTGGGTCGAGTGGTGGTAGTACTCCGGGCGAGCAACCCATTCTTGCTGAAACCAGTAATAGCTTCAGCGTGTCTCTACCACCTACTAAATAATACTTTACGTAACATCTTGCAATATATTCATCTGTGTTATTCTCTAATCTTAGGTTATATTTCTAATAAATTTTATTGCTTTTTACGTATTATTTGGCTTCGTTTGCTTTTCTAAAACGAGAACTTAATATTTCTTCTAAAAAATTTTTACTCCCTATTCTTTTCATGTCACATTATCTAATCGGCATTGCATAATCAGATGTAACATACAACACTAAAATAAGATTAAACATAATTAAGGTTTACAATCACTTGTAACAATTTATGTCAATAACACAAGAAACAGTAATCAACTTTTGAAAAGAGAATTACATATCTTTTCATTTTAATTTTAAACAGTTCAATTAATATTAACGAACTAGCTGTACCCGCAGCTCCGCACGCGTTTTTTTTAAAAATCGTATTAAAGAATTATGAAATTGTGAGACTATGTACAATTATAGAAGTGCTCTAAACAATAAACTGATAATTATTTATCTAATTAAAAATAAAGAATGAGTTGAAATCTCGCTAAATTTCATGCAGACAAAGTCACGGGTAACAGTTAGTCTAAAATAGAATAACCTCAATTACTTTTTATTAAGTTCGCTATCTACCAGTGAAAGTCCCGTGAAAATCAGTCTAACCGTTTTGTTGATATCACAGCGGGTGAAGCCACGGTTAACAGCTAGTCTAAATTAAAATCAATTAATACTTTTTATAAGGTCCGCTATCTGCCAGTGAAAGTCCCGTGAAAATGGGTCTAAGGGTTTTCGAGAAAGCTCTGTGGGCGAATCCACTGTTAACAACTAGTATAAACTAAAATTACTTTTTGTAAAGTCAGTGAAAGTCCCGTGAAAACTCACGTGAAACAAACGTGAAAAATTGTATTAATAAGAAGATTATTAACATAACTCATATTTGTGTGAAGTATCCGAAATTCTCACATTACTGCTGCACAGTTTTAAAATGACACGCTTACACAATATTTATCATAACTAAGTTTAAATACACTAACATAATAATTACATCGTATTTATTAATCAATTCTTTATTGTGCATGATGTGATGTACGCTGAGGTGAACAGCTTTTAGTTATTATGCCATTTAATTTACTTGAACGATCCATAAACACTTTGTAATTATATAAATGGGTAAGTTGGATCAAATGTATAGCTATATCGACACTAGGTCAAGGTGACGCGTGATGGGAATAGCGAAGAGTCATATATATAACTGTACAAACGGTGTGTTCATTGCAAAATTGTTTTATACATGTCATAATCAAATTAACTGTAGGACAGTTACAGAAAACGGCTTAGTAACAAAATGACGCAGCACTTTTATGGTAACTTATGTCGATGTGAGAATTACTGTTTGTATAGAGAGAGTTCTGGTAAGTCACTCAAATAACATTATTAAGCGGCCGTCTGTTGATTAATAATGTTTATATTAACAACATAAATTGACACTGAAATAGACAAGTTAACTGTAGAATGTACCGTTCAAAATGGAATACATTACTTTGCAACAATCCGTCCACATTTTCAAGCGCTTACCGTGGGCTTACTTAGGTTAACTAAATATGTCAAAAAAATATGGATAAGGGTATTAAATTTGATGTGTACCGAATGATTTCGAATTCTAATTAGTTTTTGGTTTATAGAAGGTTTTTTTTCTTACTTTTTGTCAAGTCATCTTGATATTATAGTTTTTTATGAAGCAGGAAATCAGCTTGCGGTTTACCTGAATATATGAAATTAAGATGCAATGAAAATACCAAAGTTGAAACCAAAGTCAGTCATTATCCTGCTGCTACTTCTGGGAACTGAGTTGGAAGGACTCTTGTGCAAGTGTGTGCCGCCTGCTGTATACTGTATATTTGCAGGTTATACCAGTTTTATAGATGTAATTCGAGCAAGGAGCGTTTAAAATCTCTCGTCAGTGTCTTAGATAGTGTCTCAAAGATCACTGCTTTCCAGTAAAGTCTATTTAGAGTTCTAGAGACTCTGTGAAGTGCGACTATGCTGTGACACAATATTTAGTGGCCTCCATCCTGGGGCTTTTTGAAGTTTCTTAATAAGTTAGCGTATTGGTTGATTGTATCGCTCGCCTACCGCTGTCGCCGCCGTGTTTGTTGTTGTGGAATGAAATCCCATCCACAATATTTATTGAAGTGAAACTTCTTTATCGGCGTTGGAAAAAATTTACCGTCACATTTTTCCGTTACGCGCCATCTTGTTTGTATTCATGTCTATGATAATAAAATCCCTTTGTTTAAACTTTATCTAATTTAACTTTATTTTTTAATATATTAATGAAATTGTTTGCCATAAAGAAAGAAAGGGTTTTTTTTAATTTTTTTTTTTTTTTTTTTTAACCAATTTCTGGAAAGTTGCATATAGATCATTTTGCGAAAAATAAGGCCTTAAACAAGTTTCACTTCTTACGTGTGTACACTAGTACACGCACACATTTTTTTTTGATTTACAGATCTACAGCGTCTAGATCTAGGTTACTCTATGTTCTAAACTTATATTTTTATAAATTTTTCTCTAACACTGGGCTTGTACTCTCATACGGGAGTCGTCTTTAGAAAAAAAAACCTATAGGCTTCATTCTTATTTAACGTTAGAGGAATTGAACGTTTGTGTGCTTGCTGTGTGTGTACAAATCATAAAAAAAAATAGCATTTAAACTACGATTAAATGAAAACAAGATTTAGACAATTCCGAGAGAAGAAAAGTCCAAGTCAATAACGATTAAGTTAAATGCTTTTTTAATTTATTATTCATTTTGTTATTAACTTAAATAAAACAATATTTAAAAAATATTTGTTAAAACAAGCTTTTATACAAATGCTTTAAAAAAATGTCAATGTACGGTGGCCATTTTGAAATTCGTCATTTTGTTTTTATGTCATTTTCGTGTTTTTTCTTCTGCAGATTATTGGTCCTCCCCTTTTTTGCTGTCGTTAATTTTATTAATCTAGTCAAAAATCGTTTTACATGTCAGCAACTATTGTTATTCTACTTAACTATTAAATGTTAAACGTTTACTACTTTACGTTAAGTTCCGTTTGATTACATTATACTATGATGATGATTGTTACGACCGGTTTCGGCCATGGCGACCACTTTGACCCCTAAATTTAGAAATGGCGCTGGTGCGCTCGAAGATGGTTTATGTGGCCTATCTTCGCGGCGAAACTTCGAAACATTATAATATATTACCTATTTATCATAGAGATAATCTCCTTTATGGCGGCTTCATTTTTATCTTTTATTGCCATTTTTAAATTGTAAACTACAATGTCCCGGAGCGTCCACGGCCCGATGGGTGAACCTACTATTTTCGCGTGTTGTCATCAGGATTTAACAAACATGCAGAATTGCAAAGTCGTAGGTCTAAGGGTACTGATTTTAATTCAGCTTGCAAGATTAACATTGCAAGCTAAATAAAAGCTTTATTATTATAAATATGAGTTTTTTGTACTCCGATCTCTTTTTTCATTGATTGATCATAGAGAACACGTGTTACATATTATAAACTATGTATTTTTCAATCACGTAATATTCAATTTGTTAGTATCTATTATCTAATACTTGCGGGCCCGGCTGATGTTGTCCCGCCCTGATTACCCACCCGCAACCCCCCTTGTGGGTGGAATTTCGTAAAATCCGTTTTAGCTGACCTCTACTCGGCGAAAGGAATATTCCTACCATATTTCAAGTCGCTACGCCTTATGGTTCCAGAGATATCGTGATGAGTCAATATATAGGTGGGAATCTCTTATATATATATATAGATGAGCACTGGAAACAGTTGGGGTTCCCAGCTCATAGATTAAAGATCGACCAATTAGTTGTAAAATGTGTTTTCCCATATTCAAATCGTCGTTCATGAATAATAGATAGAGTCTGTCTAATGAAAGCTGAGAGTGAAAAATTGCGGCAAATTTAAAAAAATTAGGTCGTGTATCCCCATGCTAACTAGGAATAAACATATTTGATACTTTTATGTATAAAAATAATATACTCATAATTTTTAATGATCGTAAGTTTGGTTACACTTAGAAATTAATATATTATTGTATACTAAATTAAGTTAAATAAGCAGGTCACATTTTTTTTTATTTTGCTTGTGATTACGTATGCTTATTGCTTACCATAATTCTGTGCGTTAACCGTATGTTGTTTTCTATGGAAAAATATCCTAAGATTTTAAAGTGAACTATATCAATAAGAACCCAAATTTTTTTATAATATTTTTAATACAGATTAATAATCATAAAAAATTACGAATCAAAATCAAAGTCTGATTCGAGGAATTCAATGCCACTAAAGGAATCGTGTCTGTCGTCATCACGTTTATTGCATACGTTGATGATAAACGGGATCAGTTTATCTTCTAGGATTCTGCCTTTTTGTTTATATATATTTTCAACATTTATTACATGATCGGTACATTTTTTCCATATATCTCTGCCTTCTAAATCTCTCAAGTTATCAATCGAAGAACGGATTGTCTCAATCTTCATAGGGTCATTAATGCACTCGTCTGAAATAAGCATGTGATGTATATTAGAAACATTTTCTTTAATGGCACCCGATTTCTATTCGAGGTATTATAATTACATTTCACTATTTAAGTTAATAGACACGGTTTAATCTGTAATGTAAAATTTAATCAAATAAAAAATTTAAAGTATCAAAACCAAAACAATAAAATTTACCAGTAACTTTCAAAATCAATGTAAACAATTCCACTTTTTAACCGACTTCAAAAGGAGGAGGTTATCAATTCGACTGTATTTTTTTTTTTATTTTTTTTTTTTATGTTTGTTACCTCATAACTTTGGACTGGGTGAACCGATTTTAATTATTCTTTTTTATTTGAAAGCTGGTACTTCCCGTGTGGTCCCATTTTAATTTGGTCCAGTTCCGACAACGGCACCCAGTGCAAAACCGTACAAGTTTTAAATTTGCATTAAGTATGTACACGACAAATAGACGAATAACTTAATATCACGCTAACCGATTTCGATGATTCATTTTTTATTGAAAAGGACGTACTTCAAGGGTAGTTTGATGAGAGTTTTGTTAGGTTCTGATTATGGGATCCGTGACAAAGTAAGAAAATGCAAAACCGTATAAGTTTTAAATTTGCATTAAGTATGTACACGACAAATAGACGAATAACTCAATATCACGCTAACCGATTTTGGATGATTCATTTTTTATTAGAAAGGACGTACTTCAAGGGTAGTTTGATGAGAGTTTGGTTAGGTTCTGATTGTGGGATGCGTGACAAAGTAAGAAAACTTTCAGGAAACGAGCCCACTCCTTTCTTAAGGGCCGGCAACGCATCTATGTTTCCTCTCGTGTCGCAGGTGTCCATGGGCGGCCGTGATCACTTACCATCAGGTGACCCATATGTTCGTTTGCCACCAATGTTATAAAAAAAACTCTTCAATTCTTAGGAGCCTATTGTGCTTACGTTCGTTGCTGTGTTGCAACATGACGCAAGCATTGTAATTACATTACTTAAGGTGTATTATGTGTGAAGCGATGGTAGCCGAGTTGGTGGTAGAAACTATCGCGGATTATTGATAAGGTTGCGTTCGTACCAAACGTTACTTATTGTACAACCAATTGAAACCATATCGCATACCATACCGATAGATACCATACCGCAAAAATGCGCATATTTTAATATACTTAAGGCGGAACGGAGTTCGCGGGCACTGCTAGTAAAATATATTTATGTACACTAAAAATGGAAAAATAAAGTAAATTTTCAAAAAAAAGTATTAACCGACTTCAATATCAATCAAAAACCCATAAGGCACCAAAAAGCGGAAAATAAATAGTTTATCAAATTAGTCACTTTTTGTACATCAGGTCCCACGCGGACGAAGTCGCGGGCACAGCTACTAGATAATATGACGATACAAAAGCATATGAAGTCACAAGCGGTTGCCAGTGCTGCAATAAAAACAACAGGGAAAATTTAATAGTGTAGATTCGTTTTCATATTCAATTAATTCAAATTAAATATAGTTAATGGTAAGAATATTAATATGTTATGTTATAAATATATACGTGAAACATAATTAAATCGAGTGATGAACGCTAACGGCTATATTTGAAAAGGGGCGGTCAATTAAAACTAATCATAGTTTAATATTTACATCCGCTGGCTTTCATTTAAAACTGCGCGAAAGAATGACGAGTAAAATGTATATGTATAGTATGTGTAGTATATGTATGTATATGTGTGGTGTAAATATATATATACACTCATCAAAAAAGTCTAAGCAACATGTACTAATTTAAATTTTAGGATGGTTCTTCACATTATAACGTTGTATTTTATTTTTAAAATAATATCTTTAGGGTTCTATGATGTAACAATAACAGCTGTTGTCTTTATAAGTTCTTTTAATAACAGAAATGAACAATATTAGAATATACTGTAGAAACTAAGATACATAAGAAACTAAACTTTTTTCTTACAAAATGAAATTTCTAAAGAAAATGTATTTATTGTGAAAGAATAGAACAATTTAATACAAAGTATGGGCTTCTCTGCTATTCAGAACTTGTCGGCAACGATTATTCATTGAATTAATGAGACTGTTTATGTCATCTTGCGGTATTCGCTCCCAATGGAATTGTAGCAAATCCTTCAGCTGTTGGGTTGTTGTCGCTCCGTCCAAGTCCTTCAAAACACGTCTCTGGAGCATGTCCCATGCGTGCTCGATGGGTTTGAGATCTGGCGATTGTGCAGGCCAGGGCAATACCCGGATGTTCTCCGTTGCAAAGTATTCACTGGTTCGCCGAGCTGTATGTGAACGCGCATTGTCATGCATTAACCTAAAATCGGAGCCAAAGGTTTGTGCAAATGGGTAGACATAAGGTCTGAGAATATCCTCAATGTAATTTTCAGCATTCATGTTTCCATTTACAAAAACGAACTCAGTTCGCCTGTTCTTCATAATACCCGCCCATAACATAACTGTTGAGCCGCTGTATGGATGAACTTCCTGAACGCACCTGAGCCTTTCAGTATTTCCGGGCCAACGATACACTCGCACCCTTCTTGTATCAGGCTTAAACCCGAATCGCGACTCATCGGAAAACATAATTTTATCCCATTGTTCCTGGGTCCATGTTATGCGTTCTCTACACCATTCATATCGACGAGCGCGATTCCCGTGACGTATCGGTGGGCACCTGATTGGGCGTCGAGGTTGTAGGCCTTACTCATGCAGTCGATTTCGCACAGTTTGAGGACTTACATCAACACCACTTGAAATTTGTAGCTTCAAACTTATCTCTCGAGCGGTTAACATCGGGTGGCAGTTAATCTGCAGTCAGTTGTATGTACCGGTCTTGCCGAGTGGTTGTACTCCTTTTACGGCCTGGATGCTGTTCAGCGGGTTCTCCTGTATTATTGTAGCGCTGCCAAAGACGACAAATAACACTTCTATGAATGCCAAAATGTCGAGATACCTGAGATTGATTACTTCCCGCTTGCAACATCCCTACAGCTCTTTGCATTTCATCTGCCATCAAATGACGTCGCTTCATGACGTAAAGAATATCTAACAATTCAATTTTGTCGCTAACTTTATTTAAATGGTTGGTAAAATTATAAAATCAAGACTAAACGTAGCAATTAAAACGCACTTAAATTCAAACAAATTCGCAGTCATTTGAATTTTATGAAAAAACAAAACATAATCAATTTTTTTTTTACAACCAGCCAGTATGTCATCAATAACAAAAAAGTTTACTTACCTACGCACTTTGTTTGAGTAAATACTTAGAAATTAATTAATATAAATGGTAAAATTTGTAATATCACGCATGTTGCTTAGACTTTTTTGATGTGTGTATTTCGATTTTTGTGATTTTAATGCCGACGTGTCTTAAGTACCAGAGAAAAGTAGATGAGTAAATGGAGTTAATACATTCAGATGATGTTATTAGTCAATGTTTTTTACATTAGGTTCCACGCGGACAGAGTCGCGGGCACAGCTAGTTACTAAATAAAATCGGCTGAGTGGATTAATCGCCTTAGTATTCCAGTGAAGCTGTAAAAGCCTCTTAGGCCATTTGCGTAGTCAGTTCGCAAAAAAAACTTCTGACAAACTTTCTCTTCATTATTATACGTCGTCATAATCCCTTAATTCATTAATAATTTAGTAAACATAATGTCTTATTTTTTACATCAGTCAAGTAATTCTTTAAAATCACTTTACATTACGCAACACAGCACGACATTTCTTAGATAATTTCGCACTTGCACAATCATTGTCCAATTATTTGCATAAGAATCACACTTGGACGAAATCATAAAACACATATTTACAAACATTATCAGTTAGGTACGTTTCAGATAGTTATGTATGAACTTACAGGCACTGAACGACATTTCTGGCTTTGACAATGAGAATTTCTGACTACGTTATTTATTTTTATGTGATCACCATTTTGAGATATTATATCTATACCATTGATATACAAAAACCCAGGAACCCACTAAACGGAAAACTCCCACTAACCCAACCCACTTAACGGCTCACAGCCGGCACACAAAAATGAGTGCATAATTTTGCATTATGCGGTCATTTCAAATGGTCTCGCGTCGCTTGCGTCCTTGTAAACACAACTTTAAATCATTCAGTAGTAAGTTTGAATTTGCAAAATTATAAGTTTATCGCATAACTATAACATGTATATATATGTATGTATATGTATGTATAACATGTATATATAATATGTATATTGCGGAATTTGTGAGGCCGGTTTTGAACGCTACTTTTATTCGAGACTGTATGTCTTGAGTTTTTATGTCAATGATCGGTATACATAAATAATATAGAAGCGTCTGTATTTAATGTTAAAATAAGAGCTCCGTACTAAATGAATATGATAATGTATAGGGAACTTATAGTAAAAGCCAATTTTTTGTTCGTATGTTTTTCCGACTAATTTCGAAAAGGTTGGACCGATTTAACGGGACTTTAGTGTCTGTAGGATTTAAATTCAGTCGAGCAGTAATTAATTATAATCGGATTGTGAGTACAATACAATGAGTAAATCGGACAGAGTAACGTCCGGCGGGTTTGTTGGTAGATCCGATCTCCTCGAGCTTCCGCAATGGAATGCCCCGCCCTCAAAATCAGCTCTTTTACAACAACCCCCATCCTCGTGCCCCACTCTCAGTATTTAGATGGCGGCATGGTGCCGTCATTCTTAATCAAATAAACTACTCTCAGTACTAAATTAATAACAAAATTAAAAGAAATATATCATTTGCTACGACATATAGTTTATCTAAATGATTATTAAATACAGACATTTCCGTGAAATTGTATAATTAAAAAAGGCGCCTGATGTTGATTCCGTTTCTTACAACATTCCTGGAATTAAAGTAAGTGATCGTTGACTTTTCTGATAATGTTGCCAACGACAACCAAGAACCCAACAAACGCCACCCACGCAATGAATGCCCACGCAACAAACCCCAATGTGCGGCCGCGGCACGCGATATGCGCGTCATTAACGTCCATTTTTACAGGTTTTCGATGTCTTCAACCTGCCTGATTTTAATCTTGTATATCTACTTTAACTACTATACCACTTTCAAATAATAATGGCTGTGGTAGCGTTTCGGAAACGGTGTCAATAAAGGTTAGTTCAAATCCTGTCGAAGTCGGAGTTTATGGTGAAAAAATCGTAGTGGAGAAGCTATGAAAAACTATTGCAATTTGTCTATCAAATAGTAAATAGTTTTGGAAGAGTTAAGGCTGAATTCGAGTCGATCTACCTTTGCACTGTAAAGAGCTGTTCATTTCTTATGAAAGCAGAATTGTAGTAATTTCTGACCACCCCCTTCCACTCCCCAGCAAAAGTAAGCAATGCTATTACCCCCCTCCCATGTGTACTTAAACATTTCTATAAGTATTTTTAAATCTGTTCTGACTAAATAATATTGCTGATGTAATCACCACCCAGACCCGCCAACCCTTATGTCATCAAAAATAAGCAAATCAAGGACCACCCACACCCCAACAGTGCTTACGTAATATTTGAATGGCCCCTACTGGGTAATGACCTACCTATTAAATGTAAAATTTAAGCCTCAGGCCACAGAAGGAGGACACTTGACAGTGGTCCACAGTTACCTGGTTTGGTAGATAAAAAATGAAAGCAGATTTCGCTCCCCATCCAAAGGTTGATAAAGAAAGTAGGTCCCTTTTAATAACGCGTTTACCGATATTCGGAATTATGGTGCAGTATTTCGCCAATCGCCGTTTTAATGCTATTCTTAATGGCTTAGACACTCAATTTCTATTAATTTTCGAAGTGTTAATATTTAGTAGCAATCCTCCACGGCTTTACACGGAAATACTAATGATAAAAATTATACCAAATAATTATTTTTACAATTCCATCATGTCATGAAATAAAATTGCAACTGAACAACTGTCAATTGTGTTAATATTTTTGCAAATCTTTCTACTGTTTTAAATCTGACTGTTTCGCTGAATTTTGTGTTTAGAGATATTTATGCAACATTTTTCACTTTTCGGTACGATTACCCAAATACTTTCTCTTGGATTAAAAAATGACAATATTGCAGTATATAATAATATTACAAGCGCCTTGTCATAATTTAAATGTTATAACAAGATGGTGGTCACCTTGTTGGTCCACCTTTCCATGGAGTTTTTGTGTCGTCTCAGGATTCATGCTCCGAAATCATTATTTTCCATCCACTTCACTTGGGCACAATAATAGAACTATATTACGTAATATACCACCAATATTGCAATAGTGACAAATAATACAAGATTATGAACTAATACTTAAAATCCACTACATAACAGACTAAATTCCCATCAAAAACTCAACATTTTCTTTCACACTAACCTTGTACTGACAGTTACAAAAAAACATTAAAAAAAAATTCAAGTAGGTTGATCCGTTTTAAAGTGATACGCTTACATACATTCGGCAATTTATTTTTATTTATATCGATCCTGTGTTCACAAATATAGACACATTCAGACAATTCAGTTCAAGCAATTACCAGTCTAATTTTAATCCACCTGATCATTGAACTCAAATTAACAATCATATCCACGAACCAGCACTGAATGTACCGTAGACCGTATCTTTCGATTTGTTACACCACTAATATATTTATAAGAGACAAAGCAAATTAACTTGTTAATTGACACTCATTTCCTATTAATTATGTATGGGTGACGAATTAAATTCTTCACGCGGAAAACCTTGTCACAGATCCGAATAATTTACGCATAATTACTGAAGTTAAAATAAATTGTTTTATACTAGTAGGTGCCGGCGAATTGATTCGCGTTTTACGAATGATTACATCATCCGGAGGCACTGTAGTGCCTCAAGCCAAGTACACGTTCAACAACATATGTAATAATGTGTGTGAACGTGTAGGCGTGAGGCTACAGTGCCTCTTATTCTCGAGTCAGATGTCAACATAACCTCACCATATTTTTAACTTGATTTATTTTATTACTACGTTTACGCCAACACTTTACACTAGCTTCAAATATGTTAATTATTCGTCCTTTCTACAAAACACCAACAACAATTTTTTTTTTATAATTATTTAATGTTATTCTAATTTATAAAATTTTCGATCTCCCGTTTTGTGATTCTACAAGAGATTTTACTAATTTCGGTCGAATTTTTTATTTCGAAGTTGGTACAATTTAATTATCTGCGGACAGTATACTATGTGTAGTATCAGAGTTAGTTCGTTTCCATTTGGTGTCTCAGATCCTCTCTGGATAGTTACTCTGCTCCAGATTTTTTATTTTTAAGTTGGTACAATTCAATTTGCTGAGGATAGTGTACATATGTATAGTGTACAGTGTGTGTGTGTATAGTATCAAAGTTATTCCGTTTCCATTAGACGTCTGACAAATTAAGCGGTTAATTTAAATTTAAATTTATTTTTTATTATTTTTATTTTTATTATTTATATTTTTATTATTTATATTTTTATTTTTATTATTTTTATATATTTATTATTTTTATTATTATTTTTATGATTTTTATTTTATTATTATTTTTATTTTTATTATTATTATTAAGCTGCTACGTGAACCAACTCGTCATAATAATGACTAACATTTTAGAAGCAGGTACCATTGTACAAGTCGATAAATATGCACAAGCTTGACTCGGCAAGTCAAGCTTGGACAAGTTCGCGAAAGATAATGTGTTCGAGTGTTCAAGTCATTCAAGCACGTTTTAACTTCACAGCGTTCACAGCTTCACCGCTGTATATGACGCATATATGCGATATAAAGGTAATATGGCTATGGAGTCTGATTTTGGAAGATGGGCCTCTTGTCCAAAATATTATTCTTATAAAGAAGCGGAAAGCAATGTTTTATGAACCAAAAACGTTATGTGATAAACTTCATTATCCCGATTCATTTAGGTGAGCCATGATGTCTGTACAAGGCTTCAGTATAATATCTTTCAGTTGATACTTTCCTGCGAGGAAAGCCAAGCATCTTTATTGGTTTGTATAACATCTTATAGTTTAACCGAACCGCTAAATGTTCCCCGAGAACAATATACTGGAATGTACTCCCGGTGGCGTTTCCGGGACAACACAATCTGGAAATTATCAAGGAACGTGCCTACGTCTTTCTCAAACACCGGCAACGCATCTGCAATTTCCCTCGTGTCGCCATGGTGCTGGTGGTAATCCCTAACCTTTCAGGTGATCTGCATGTTTGTTTGCCACCAATAGTAAACATTACCTGCGAGGTGGCGAAATGCACCAGTACAAGTTTAAATAATATCACCTAACAGTAATTACTGATGCTCTCGGTAAAGGTAAACCTGTATTGTAGCTTGAACTTAAATGAGACAGTCATGAAGAGCTTAACCCGCGAGGTTTGCTAGTCAATGTCTCATATTCCCAGAAGAAAATACATGGAAATGTAGTGGTTAAAAGTTGCAGGTTAGTATTATAAGGGGTATATAGCACGCGAGAATTGATATACATCAACAGTGAATGTTATGCATTAGCATAAGATCGTGACCATCATGATGGGCATACTCCGCGAGGGTTTATTAGATGATAATAAATATAAATATAACTATATACACACATCAAAAAAGTCTAAGCAACATGCGTGATATTACAAATTTTACCATTTATATTAATAAATTTCTAAGTATTTACTCAAACAAAGTGCGTAGGTAAGTAAACTTTTTTCTTATTGATGACATACTGGCTGGTTGTAAAAAAAAAAATTGATTATGTTTTGTTTTTTCATAAAATTCAAATGACTGCGAATTTGTTTGAATTTAAGTGCGTTTTAATTGCTACGTTTAGTCTTGATTTTATAATTTTACCAACCATTTAAATAAAATTAGCGACAAAATTGAATTGTTAGATATTCTTTACGTCATGAAGCGACGTCATTTGATGGCAGATGAAATGCAAAGAGCTGTAGGGATGTTGCAAGCGGGAAGTAATCAATCTCAGGTATCTCGACATTTTGGCATTCATAGAAGTGTTATTTGTCGTCTTTGGCAGCGCTACAATAATACAGGAGAACCCGCTGAACAGCACCCAGGCCGTAAAAGGAGTACAACCACTCGGCAAGACCGGTACATACAACTGACTGCAAGACGCCAGCTGATGTTAACCGCTCGAGAGATAAGTTTGAGGCTACAATTTTCAAGTGGTGTTGATGTAAGTCCTCAAACTGTGCGAAATCGACTGCATGAGTACGGCCTACGAGCTCGACGCCCAATCAGGTGCCCACCGATACGTCACGGGAATCGCGCTCGTCGATATGAATGGTGTAGAGAAGGTAGAGAAGGTGGTTCAGGAAGTTCATCCATACAGCGGCTTAACAGTTATGTTATGGGCGGGTATTATGAAGAACAGGCGAACTGAGCTCGTTTTTGTAAATGGAAACATGAATGCTGAAAATTACATTGAGGATATTCTCAGACCTTATGTCTACCCATTTGCAGAAACCTTTGGCTCCGATTTTAGGTTAATGCATGATAATGCGCGTTCACATACAGCTCGGCGAACCAGTGAATACTTTGCAACGGAGAACATCCGGGTATTGCCCTGGCCTGCATAATCGCCAGATCTCAACCCCATTGAGCACGCATGGGACATGCTCCAGAGACGTGTTTTGAAGGACTTGGACGGAGCGACAACAACCCAACAGCTGAAAGATTTGCTACAATTCCATTGGGAGCGAATACCGCAAGATGACATAAACAGTCTCATTAATTCAATGAATAATCGTTGCCGACAAGTTCTGAATAGCAGAGGAGCCCATGCTTTGTATTAAATTGTTCTATTCTTTCACAATAAATGCATTTTCTTTAGAAATTTCATTTTGTAAGAAAAAAGTTTAGTTTCTTATGTATCTTAGTTTCTACAGTATACTCTAATATTGTTCATTTCTGTTATTAAAAGAACTTATAAAGACAACAGCTGTTATTTTTACATCATAGAACCCTAAAGATATTATTTTAAAAATAAAATACAACGTTATAATGTGAAGAACCATCCTAAAATTTAAATTAGTACATGTTGCTTAGACTGTTTTGGTGAGTGTATTATCGTTAATAACTCTTTCTCATATTTACATATGGGGAGTCGGAGAAAAAATGGTCGAACGAAAACGTTTCTTACGAACGCTGCTTTAACTATGAGAGATATATGATTGAGTTCTAGAGAAAAGTTGTAGCTTGATAATGCATATTACCGCCCAATGAAGTGGGCACGGGTCGGCTAGTTATAGAAATAAATGAAAATTAAGTTAAAAGGAAAGAGGAAAATAGAAACAATACAAACAAACTATTTAACTTTTAAAATAATATACAACACATTTTGTTATAATTAAATAATATTAGAGTCATCAAAATTGTCGAAAAAAACAACAAAAGATTCAAAATTACATAACTTCATACTAAATTACTTGGAAATAGATATTAAAGAAGTAAAAAATACCGTGAAACTTTCTTTATTATATGCTATTTACAGCAGCCTTAAGATGTAGTTTTCGATACCACGCTATAAAGTGTTGGAATATATACCACCGTCAATAAAATCTACGAATACTTTCATTACATTTATACTAATATTATAAAGCTGAGGTGTTTGTTTGCTTGAACACGCTAATTTCAGGAACTACTGGTCCGATTTGAAACATTAAGTCAGTGTTAGATAGCTCATTTATCGAGGAAGACTTATAAGGCTATATATATATCATCACGGACCAATAGAAGCGATACATCAATGAAGAATGTTTAAAAATCGGGGTTTTTTTCCTTTTGAGAGCTTCCGCTGCGTGCGCTGAGAAAACGATAACTATCCCACGCCGAAGAAGTCGCGGGCAGAAGGTAGTTTTCCAAAATCTATAATTTGGACGCCTCGGTAATATATTCCCATGTTCTTTTTTATTTTTTACTTCATATGACTTACCTATTTAATACATATACATTACATTATAAACTTCACATTTATAGTGATGTATAGTGTTATTATGTTCTTATTATTATAGTATTTAAAAACACTTGGCTACAATTGAAAATCAGCCCTGGGGTCACTTGCAAAGGTCGCAGCCAGCACTTGCTGAATTGTGCGCCATTGTAGCAATACCATAGCATTATTTTAAAATCTTGTAACGTTTGATTTCTTTTATTTATTTTATGTTATGCATATCTTTGTATGCTTCTTTTTTTTCACTATTGTATTGCCCGTGTAAATACAATAAATATATTTTCTTTTCAATTTATATACTCCTTTATTCTTCTATTCGATACGTCATTATCATTGCTTAGTAAGTTTCTTTTACTAATAAACGTATATGCCGTATTAAGAGTATTGATTGAATATTTAGTGCCACAAAGATTATATTGCCATTGCTAAAAATATTAGACATGTGTTTGCTTTGATTTTAGAGCTTCAACTACGTATGAAGTAAGTTCGAGTAAGCTATTATTGGCCCGTCAAAAATGATATGTACATCATAAAATTCAATTGCCGAATTTGAATTTTTATTTCGTTTGTAATTGTCAGGAGAAAGTTTGTAAAGAGATTTGTTTTTAATCATTTGGAAAAGTGAAGACAATGTGTTAAAAATCTCCATATATAAAAGTGAGATGAGAATGAGGCTTAAGAGAGGAGCTCTTCAAAAATATTGACTGATTGACGTTGAGCCACGGTTTTATTTCTATAAATGGTGGTGTAAAGGTATATTTCGTTTCATTTTATTCGTTCTGACACACGCCAAAGCCGGAGCAGGTAGATAGTTTATAATGTAAAGTCTATGTAAAAAAATTCGTGTGGTTTTATGAAACCATGGTGCAAGTGAATCTTTTTTTCGGATATTAAAATCGCGTTTTAAATCTCATCTTAGAATTGAACAATAGGAATGATAATGGTAAAACAATAGTAGACAATATATCCAACTATACATTTTAATTACAATCTGCATATTAGAGTACGGATTACATAGTAAATACAATCATTCATATAATAAACATATTGTCCTTGACTGCTTTGCCGAGCGCCTTTCACTTTACTCCTATTCCGCGGCCGGCTGTAATGCGACATGCGATGGATGGACGAAAAAAATTTAAGGCGATGGAAAAAGTTTCCCTTTATAATCTACACGCGAACAACCACGCTACCTACCGCACAAAGCACAAAGAAAAGTTATAAAGATTCATCACAAGCGGTCAAAAACTGTTTAGATTTGACGTAATCTAAGAATGGAGGATCATTATGTCTGTAAACACAAAGGTAGAGCACCAATTACAACAATTCGCACTGATAGGATAATTTTAGATAAGAAACATAAACATTCAGCTATTATCAGCTATATTTTATTAATCGTTATACTGATCGTATTAACATATTTGAAACTGATAGTCGAAGGGGCAATAAGTAGAATTACCTTTATCTCCATATTTGTCTCTATGTCACCGCGGTAGAGTTCTGTTTTGAACGTTATTGATGGCATCTCACATAGAACAGAATATCTCCATATAGCTCACCGAAGGAGACGTAATTGTAGCAGGCTTTAGAAAGAAAATTATTGTTTAATGTTAGTTACATGTAGGAATGATGTAGGAATTTGCGATGATGCCTTTGTTGATAGCGTGTTCGGACACAGCGTCGGTGGACGTAGGTTCGATGCGTAGCAACTGTGTCGGAGCTTTCGGTGAAGGAAGTAATTGTGATGAAACCACAGCTTCGTGGTAGGGCTTTTTCTACGTCCTCCTGGCTAGCCACCGCCCTCAAGTTCAAAATCTGTCGCTAAACATCTGCTGATGTATTCCGACAGCTGCCCCTTTTTTATATTATAGCGAGCAAAAGAACAGGCGGGTCACCTGATGGTAAGTGATCACCGCTATCCACACACACTAGCAACACCAGGAGACTCGCCAGTGTACTGCCAGCCTGTGTTGGGGGGGGGGGGAGCAAAAGGGAGAAATGGAGATATGGGATGAGAGGTGGTCCTCCGGCACTATCACTGACCGAACGAAACGCAACAATGTAAACACTGTTACTTCACGTCGGTGTTCTGTGAGAGAGTGATACTAACGCGGGCGAGCCGACCTATGACCTTGTGAAATATTGAACTAGAGGTGAAAAGGAATGATATTCCTATTGCTTTCCGCTCACTACACGCTACGGTTGAGCAGTTTTATGATTATCACAAACGATAGCCCGTAGCTGAATTAATGAATTTATTTAAACACTGCCCAACTATATCGCCCATTCGGTGCCCAAGCGTGGAAGGGTGAGCACGCGTTGCGTATCCTTTATCAGAATTAACACGTGGTTCGAAACATGAGTGATAGATATCTTCAAATGAAACAAGTTAGTATAATACGATTCATTTTTCTTATGTTTATCACATTACACGGCAAAATTTCACAATAATGTCGCTGCCATCAAATGATATGGTGGAGGAAGTTACACACTAAATATAAAAAGAAGGCGGTTTTTTCAAATATTTCCTATCGGGCTAAGCGTGGGTGCTTGGTAACATATTTACCTAAAAACCCGTCCACGTACTATAATCAGAATCGACAGCTTTCCGTTAAGACTGGACTCTTCGTCCTTGAGTAGATAGCGATAAATTTTATCTTTTTTTCTTACCTTTCTTGTTAGTCGATGCAAATTGTTTGAAATAATTAAAAAAAATCTTTCTTAACGATCATGTCTAACACTCCAAGAAACTGCAATCTCACGCTTACACTTCATACGGTTAATAATAACGTGCTGATATGTAAGGTTTATCCTTTTGTTTTATCTCGTCCTATATCTAGAATGTATTGTAACACACTGACTACCTGATACGTTATCACACCCACATGCTTTATGAAAAACACTTCGTAATAACTCGCTTCGGTAGGCACTTTTCTATATCAGCGTAGAGGCATGATGAAGCATTGTCTGTTTTGATTGTTGAAGCTTTTTATCAGTATAGATTTAATATAGACAGTAGAGATTTACAGAATATTTTATAATACGTAATTTATCAACAGAAGTATTTAGGAAATTATGGTGCAAATTGTCCTTTTCTGTTACGGAAGGTATAAAAAGCATGCTGTTACTAAAATAAAAAAAAGTGTTACACTTCTTCGCGTAACAAGATAAAAATCTTTTGAAAAATATTATCTTTCGCCTTATTCTACATTTGTAGAAAAAACGACACTAACAATAGAAAAAAGGTATTTAATACATTGAAAGTTTTAATACAAAGAAATACAAACAACAAATACAAAGAAACAAAATGTTGACTATAGCTAACTTCAGGGTGTCGGTTTTTCGTGACGGTGTGCGCGCGCATCGTAATAACTTCAGTGTGTCGGTTTTTCAAGAAGATGTGCGCGCGCATCTTAAAAATTTACTCTCATCATTTTTCCCTAACGCGACAAAAGAAGTATAACTTCAAAATTGCAGTTCCAGAAAGAGATACCTAAATTGTTTCTTTATGTGGTCCCAGAACGTTTTCGAATTGATATCAATAGACCAGTCAAAAAAAGTTGAGAAATAATAAACTAAATTGAAACATAACTAGGATAAAATACAGAGCCATTACATTATTCTGGAAACTTCTGGCTTTATAAACAGTATACATAAGAAGGGACAACTGAAACTTTTACTGTTTAGTCTAACTTATTGCGCAATATATTATGCTATATACAATATGAAATATATTGTGCAATAGTGATGACAATTCACGTAATATATATAGTTAGGTTATTGTGTACAAATGAAGTAGATTAGTAAGTATAATGAGGAATAAAAATTCTGAGATATCACAAAAACATCCAGGAAACGTGTGCTAAGAACGTTGAAGTTATCACAAGACACTATATCATGGCTACCCAATTCATTACCATACTGTATAATATAATGTATATATGTGAAAACAATTTTTGATTGTTATTTACACACTATATTTTTCGTCATATCATACTGACTTTATTTCGAACTAGCAATACCCGCAGCTCCACACGCGTTTTTTAAAAAAATGTATAAGGAAATATAAAATTGTGAGGCCATGCACAATTATAGAAATACTCTTTTTAAAACAATTATAAGTACGACACGCACGGCACTTACAGTAACATGTAACGTATACATTAGATATATAAATACTAACTGTGTGTGAAATGAGGGTTATCAACAACAACAAATTTGGAACCTTATCGCACCATATAACTCAGTGCTCACTTATACAGTATAAGGAACTAATGAAACAATGACTTAAAGATATTATTATAATGATATAATATGCCCATAATCTTAGTAAGTGATACGTTTATGAGCTAAGGTCTTATTAGAAAGACCCCTTCTATCTTCAAAATTACTATTAATGATTATAATGTTAAATTCAAAGCAATGAATGAGCAGACATCTTAAAATCTTGCATAAATATAAATCAAGATATGAAACTTGGCATCTGCCTAAGCAGTTTTTAATATTCGATAATTTAAATAGTGCTCATTGAACTCGATATCTCATATGTCTTATATGTTACTATGGTTATTGAGTTATGTAGACGAAAGCACGGTAATTTAAAAAAAAATGACCACTAAAATGTCTGAAAAGACAATATAATTCAAATTACGTATATAGATACAGATATATGAATTTCAATTATATTTATTCTTGGAGTCCAGTACAACGCATGTTTTACGTACATGTTTACAGTGAACAACATATTTTTTGCTAAATTTCATGCGGACTAAGTCGCAGGTTACAGTTAGTCTAAAATAGAATAACCTATATTACTTCCTATGAGATCAGCTATCTGTCGGTGCAAGTCCCGTAAAAATCGGTCGTACCGTTTTGGAGATAGCACTTCGGGTGAGGCCACGGTTAACAGCTAGTCTAAATTAAAATAGACTAAATTACTTCATATCATGTCCGCTATCTGCCGGTGAAAGTCCCGTAAAAATTGGTTGAACCGTTTTGGAGATAGCACTGCGGGCGAAGCCACAGTTAACAGCTAGTCTAAATTAAATAGACTAAATTACTTCTTATAGTATCCGCTATCTGCCGGTGAAAGCCACCTAAAATTCCGTCGAACCGTTTCGGAGATAGCACTGCGGGCGAAGGCGCGGTTAATAGCTAGTCTGAATTAAAAAAGACTAAATTACTTGTTATGGTGTCTTCTATTTGCCGCTGCAAATTCTGTGAAAATCGCTCAAACTGTTTTGGAGTTAGCATTACGGACGAAGCCGCAATTAATAGCTAGTCTAATTTAGAGTTACCCAGAACAAACAGACAGACAGACTGACAAACATTTTAAAAATTGCATATTTGTTATCAGTAACATGTATACTTTCATACCCAATCAGTTTTTTTTTCATTTTGATATTAGGTACATACAGACACTTCATTTTTATTATATGTATAGATGATATTGATAAAGCATTACAAAAATATTTGGTATCCCCTACATCTATATCTATCATTGGTCCGTAGAATGCACATGTACAGTAGTACGTTATAATTGCGCTACGGCAAGATGACGTTTCTGTACGTGTGCGTGCGTGGGTCACTTCACAAATTCTTATAAAACAAACAACTAAATCAAAATAGAAATTTAATGTAGACAAAGTTTAGTTTTTCTAATTTATAACTATTAGAATTATAGAATTAGCTAGTAATCAGTATAATTAGTAGCAATTCGGAGTAAAAGACATTTTATATATAAAACTAGCGGGCCCGTCGGACTTTGTCACGCTCGAACAATAAAAAAAACCTTGACAAATTATATACCTAACCCTTCCTCATGAATCACTTTATCTACCGGTGAAAGTCGCATGAAAATCCGTTCAGTAGTTTTTGAGTTTATCGCGAACAGACAGACAGACAGACGCGGTAGGGGACTTTGTGTTATACTATGTAATGATATAGATTCTCGTTTTTTTAGAATCTTATGGAACATCTCTGGAAATATTTCCAAGTTATTTAGGAATTTCTTTGTGTTTTTATATAATTTTTAAAAAGTTGCTGTTTAGAGGCTTTCCTACAAATCGTACATATCAGTCCTATTACGAGTATATATACACTCATCAAAAAAGTCTAAGCAACATGTACTAATTTAAATTTTAGGATGGTTCTTCACATTATAACGTTGTATTTTATTTTTAAAATAATATCTTTAGAGTTCTATGATGTAAAAATAACAGCTGTTGTCTTTATAAGTTCTTTTAATAACAGAAATGAACAATATTAGAATATACTGTAGAAACTAAGATACATAAGAAACTAAACTTTTTTCTTACAAAATGAAATTTCTAAAGAAAATGTATTTATTGTGAAAGAATAGAACAATTTAATACAAAGTATGGTCTCCTCTGCTATTCAGAACTTGTCGGCAACGATTATTCATTGAATTAATGAGACTGTTTATGTCATCTTGCGGTATTCGCTCCCAATGGAATTGTAGCAAATCCTTCAGCTGTTGGGTTGTTATCGCTCCGTCCAAGTCCTTCAAAACACGTCTCTGGAGCATGTCCCATGCGTGCTCGATGGGGTTGAGATCTGGCGATTGTGCAGGCCAGGGCAATACCCGGATGTTCTCCGTTGCAAAGTATTCACTGGTTCGCCGAGCTGTATGTGAACGCGCATAGTCATGCATTAACCTAAAATCGGAGCCAAAGGTTTGTGCAAATGGGTAGACATAAGGTCTGAGAATATCCTCAATGTAATTTTCAGCATTCACGTTTCCATTGACAAAAACGAGCTCAGTTCGCCTGTTCTTCATAATACCCGCCCATAACATAACTGTTGAGCCGCTGTATGGATGAACTTCCTGAACGCACCTGAGCCTTTCAGTATTTCCGGGCCGACGATACACTCGCACCCTTCTTGTATCAGGCTTAAACCCGAATCGCGACTCATCGGAAAACATAATTTTATCCCATTGTTCCTGGGTCCATGTTATGCGTTCTCTACACCATTCATATCGACGAGCGCGATTCCCGTGACGTATCGGTGGGCACCTGATTGGGCGTCGAGCTCGTAGGCCGTACTCATGCAGTCGATTTCGCACAGTTTGAGGACTTACAACAACACCACTTGAAATTTGTAGCCTCAAACTTATCTCTCGAGCGGTTAACATCGGCTGGCGTCTTGCAGTCAGTTGTATGTACCGGTCTTGCCGAGTGGTTGTACTCCTTTTACGGCCTGGATGCTGTTCAGCGGGTTCTCCTGTATTATAGTAACGCTGCCAAAGACGACAAATAACATTTCTATGAATGCCAAAATGTCGAGATACCTGAGATTGATTACTTCCCGCTTGCAACATCCCTACAGCTCTTTGCATTTCATCTGCCATCAAATGACGTCGCTTCATGACGTAAAGAATATCTAACAATTCAATTTTGTCGCTAACTTTATTTAAATGGTTGGTAAAATTAAAAAATCAAGACTAAACGTAGCAATTAAAACACACTTAAATTCAAACAAATTCGCAGTCATTTGAATTTTATGAAAAAACAAAACATAATCAATTTTTTTTTTACAACCAGCCAGTATGTCATCAATAACAAAAAAGTTTACTTACCTACGCACTTTGTTTGAGTAAATAGTTAGAAATTAATTAATATAAATGGTAAAATTTGTAATATCACGCATGTTGCTTAGACTTTTTTGATGTGTGTATATACATATCCAGATGGATTTTAGAGATACAGCAACGCTATTATAATTTAAAAACCTAGTGGTCGTATATTTATTATGTTTACTTGTTAAATAAATTATATACAATTAAAAATTATACATATGTATATAAACCGCATGTCGGTATATCTTAAAGGGATAAACTACAATATCACACGACAGATCATCAAGAAAATTGGCATACATGAATGTTTGCTTACGTAGAGGGTTTTTATACTGTTTAAATGTAACTCGCCACTAGAAGATGAAAATTTGTATGTTTTATATATAATTTACACAATATCTATTTTGCTATTCAACTATCTATTTTAACAAATACCTAGTCTATCTTCTATCTATACATATAATAAAAATGAAGTATCTGTATGTAATATCAACATAAAAAATTTTTACTGATTGGGTACGAAAGTATACATGCTATTGATACCAAAAATGCAATTTTTAAAATTTTTGTCGGTCTGTCTGTGTGTCTGTTTGTTCCGGTTAATCTTTGAAATGGCTGGACAGATTTTGACAGGAATTTCACTGGCAGATAGCTGAAATTACAGCGGGTTACTTAGGCTACTTTAAATTAAACTAGCTATTAACCATGGCTTCACCCGCAGTACGATTTCCAGAACGGTTCGGTCGATCGTCACGAAACTTTCACTGGCAGATAGCTGACTTGATAAAAAGTAATTCAAGCAATTTTAGTTTATACTAGCTGTTAACCGTGCCTTCGCCCGCAGTGCTATCTCCAAAACGGTTCGACCGATCTTCACGAAACTTTCACAGACAGATAGCTAACCTTTTAAAAAATAATTCAAGCAATGTTAGTTTATACTAGCTGTTAACCGTGGCTTCGCCCACAGTGCTTTCTCCAAAACGGTTAGACCGATTTTCATGGGACTTTCACTGGCAGATAGCGGACCTTATAAAAAGTAATTGAGGTTATTCTATTTTAGACTAGCTGTTACTTTGTCTGCATGAAATTTAGCAACTTCAACAAAACTCATTCTTTATTTTTAATAAGAGAAATAATTATTAGCTTATTGTTTACAGTTCGGTATTATAATTATTAATAACTTTAATGATATAGAGGTCTTCCTAATAAGATCTTAGATTATAAACATATTACGTAAAGAGTTCCATAATACAATTTCTTGCGGAACAGACAAGCGTTTATTTTTTGTATAGTCACAAAATCTTAATTATAATAATGGTAATGTATATTAAATGTAATGTAAGTGTAAATCTTTATAATAATATTTTTAAGTTATTGTTTCATTAGTTCCTTATACAGTGTAAGTGAGCACTAAGGTAGTTATGTGGTGGGTTAAGGTTCCAAATATGTTGCTGATGACAAAGCTCACTTGGCACGCTGTTAGTATTTATATATCTAATGTATACGTTACATGTTACTTTTAATGGCGTGCACGTCGTACTTATAATTATCTTTAAAGAGCATTTCTATAATTGTACATAATCTCACAATTTTATAATTCTTTAATACGATTTTAAAAAAACGCGTGCGGAACTGCGGGTACAGCTAGTAATAAAATAAAATAGTGATGATGCCTTAGTTGATAGCGTGTTCGGACACAGCGTCGGTGGACGTAGGTATGAAGCGTAGCAACTGAGTCGGGGCTTTCGGTGAAGGAAGATATCGTGATGAAACGTGAAATGATGAAATGATCGTGATGGTCATGGTCGTAGGTCCTTTTCTAAGTCCGGCTGGCTAGCTACCGCCCTCGAGTTGAAAATCTGTCGCCAAACATCTGTTGGTGTACTCCGACAGCTGCACTTGAGAGCCAACCTAGGTTCAGTTTGTTTATCATCTTGAACACGTCGTCATTTAACATCAGATGGAATTGTGATCAAACGCTAAAACCTACAATGTGTAAAAAAAACAATAGGTCGTCTCACCTTATTGCTTTTCATAAAAGATTTTCCTGACCTTGTGAAGTATTGAACTAGAAGTGAAAAGTATATTCCTACTGCTTTCCGCTCACTACACGCTACGGTTGAGCAGTTTTAAGATTATCACACCCGATAGCCCGTAGCTAAAGTAATGAATGTATTTAAACACTGCCCAACTATGTCGCCCATTCGGTGCCTAAACGTGGAAGGGTGAGCACGCGGTGCGTATTCTTTATCAGAATTAACACGTGGTTCGAAACATGAGTGAGAGAGATCTTCAAATGGAACAAGTTAGTACGACTGCTATTTTCTTTTCTTTTATCGGGGTAGAATTTCACAATGATTTCGCTATCATCAAGTGATAATGTTGTGGAAGAAGTTACACACTAGGTGCTTCGTAACAGATTTCAAAACCCGTCCATATGTGATAATCAGAATCCATAGTTTTTTCGTTGTGTTTTCACACTAAAAACGAGACTAGATTCGTTATCCTTTAGTAAATAGCGATAAATTTAATCTTTTTTCTTACATATCCTGTTTGCTGATGCAAACTGTTTGAAATAATTAAAAAAATATTTCTTGACAATCATGTCTAACACTCCAAGAAAATGCAGTCTCACGGTTCCACTTCATATGGCTGATAACAACGTGGTGATATGTACGGTTTATCCTTTTGTTTTATCTCGGCCTATATTGAGCATGCATCGAAACATTGATTATCCGATATGCTATCACACACTCACGTGCTTGATGAAAAATAATTCGAAATAACTAGCTTCAATATGTCGCTTTTCTATATCGGCGTAGAGGCATGATGAAGCATTGTCTGTTTTGATTGTTAAACCTTTTTATCAGTTTTATTATGTACAGATTTAAGCATTTTTGGATATTTTATGATGGTTTTAAAACAGATAATTTATCTAGATATTTATGACTTTACGGCACGAATTGTCTTTTTCTGTTCGGCTGGTATAGAGAGCATATTGTATATGCATAGTTATTAGTAAGTACAATAAGGGACAAGAATTCTTAGATATCACAAAAACGCCCAGGAAATGTGTCCTTACAACATTAGAGTTATCCCAAAACACTTTGTAATAATTAAATCCACTCGGTTACACACTTCAAGACTATACTGCGTAATGTGAACATTAGACTGATTCAAATCTTAAATATATCGAAAATATTGTTGGAAATGATGAAAAAAAATCCTGTATAACCTTTAATATTAATGTGTATTAAGATACCCTGCGTGGTAAATTTTAATTTCCCGTGTGATTAACATGGGAAAGCTTGTTTTTTTAAGTTTAGAATTTTATAACTCTTTAATGGTTCATCAAAAAGGCTAGAGACCAAATCATTTTCTTGTATAAAATTGAACGCTCTACAAAAAAGCTATGTTATAATTTTTTTTAAACCGACGCGTTTCGCAGTTATTGATCTTTAAACTATAATTTATAATATATTCTTCTAATTTTTTGACGAAACTATCAAGTTCGTCAAAAAAAATTTCAAATGTAATTGTGATAATAAAATTAATTGCATAAATTAAAAATGTCTAAGACTTTTGAGTTTTCCGTTTCTTTGTAGTATCATGCTGACTTTTATTTAAAATAGTTAATATTGACAAAGCATTACAAAAATATTTGGCATCCACTACATATATTATCTATACGCATAAGTAAAATTAAAGCGTTTATTTGTAATGTAAAAAAACAACTTAGAAAAATCTGTTTGGTTTGGCTAATGTTCGAAATGGTTGGGCATATTTTGAAGAGACTTTCACTGGCAGATAGCTGATGTTATAAAGTGTAACTTAGGCTACTCTTATTGGGGTGGAAAATAGAATTCCGCGCAAATGTAATATACTATAGAAGCAGTGTCCAGAACCGCCCGCGCCCCACGCACACATTTACATTGGACAATTTTTTTTTTGCTAATTCCACATGGTTGAATTCTCTAGTAATAGTTTACATAATTATACTAATAATATACATTTTAATTTATTGCAATTTGTCTAGGATGCAAAGGAACAGCTCAATAAAAAGGGCAATGGAGATGCAGACGCCCTCGAGTCTGTACTGTATCATGTTGGTGACATGGGCCGCTACCAGAAACTCTTGTTCGTGGGAATGCTGCCATTTGGCTTCTTTTTCGCGTTCATCTACTTCGTGCAGATGTTTATCGCGGCCACACCGCAACGGCATTGGTGTTTCGTTCCTGAGCTGCAGCACTTAGATATGGAATTGAGGTAAATATTTAGGCGGTCAATCCCAAAGATTGTTGCTTGTTCTATAGAAGCCATAAAGTTATTCCCAGGGTAATGATATGGGTCACATCAAAAAGTGACTGAAACACGTCACGTGTCCGTAGGCGACGGTAACCATTTACCACCAGATCGGCGGTCTGCTTGTTTACTACTCTTTGGCATAAAAAATATTCTGTATACGTATACATGTTGCCGATAAAAGCAAGATTGAACTGATAGTTTACTGTCTACTATATCAAATTATATAAAAAATTAAGTACAAATTATCGTATTTTTTACTCGAGTACTAAGAAAAAGAGAGAGGGCATATTGGTTTTGTTTTAATGACTATGAGAATAGTGTATAGTCCGCGTCAAATGTTATGGCCGCTCTGAATGTAGCTTTGAATTTGTTTTTAATCAATTATGATTCAAGGAGATATTTGCCTATTACATTAAGTAATAAGAATGTGGGGGTATAACGACCACATTACAACTTTCAAAAGATTTTGTAGAATAAAGATACGATTTCGATAGTGCCATCTTGTAAACGCTTTGACAGCTAATTTACGTAAACCTCTTTATTTTGCATAAATATAGAATATTTGCAAAATATTAGAGATAATAAAAATTGAATCATTACTGGGATAATAAAACAACAGTAAAAACTAGAAATGGACAATAGGTGCTGAACAATAGACAAAGCTAGAAAATTAACAGTTCGCCACATTATGTATTTGTAAGTTATAATTAAATCAAAATAACATTTAATCACCTAGTTGGGGAGGTTTGGGTGATCGCGTACTTTAATTAAATGATCCGCTTTAAGCAGTATTTGTTTCTATCTCTGGGATATATCTTGTAGTATATATTGTGCAGATATTATGCGTGTTACAATACCGTTATCATTACATAGTATAAAACAAAGTCCCCTACCGCGTCTGTCTGTCTGTTCACGATAAACTCAAAAACTACTGAACGGATCTTCATGCGGTTTTAACCAATGGATAAAGTGATTCCTAAGGAAGGTTTTAGTATATAATTTTTCAAGATTTTTTTAATATTCAGAGCGGGACAACGTCTGCCGGGCCCGCTAGTTGTAAATAAAATATATTCATAATAAATAAATAGTTTGTAATAAACAACGCCCTCCATAGGAACATCATTTTCGCAGTGGATGGGTCTTCTAATAATGACAAATATACAAGAAAGAGAAAACAACGAAAATAGCAATAACATGAATTAACAACAACAAAACTAAATTGACTTCTGGATGTAACTGTATTGCAACTAATAATGACAGGACACATCTGTCAACGTTGGTGAAATAGGGGGCGAAGGACGCGCGCGGGCGAGTTTGCTCCCCTTTTACCTCACTACGTCCCTTTGATACCTAAATTTGTGTTCTGCGCATCTACTTCAGAGTGGTTAAAACGTTTGACGCGGACTATACATTATATAAATACTATCTGCGAACGTCTACTCTTTGACAGCAAAGTCGTTTCGTGCAGTTTCAATGAACTTTAAGATTGGTATGACATAATTATTTACTTAATTTCCAGAAAATACTGACAAAAACGTTCACAGTAAGATACCTATGAACGACGACTTAATTATTTACCTAATTTCCAGAAAATACTGACAAAAACGTTCACATTAAGACACCTGTGAGCTATGACTTAATTATTTACCTAATTTCCAGAAAATACTGACAAAAACGTTCACATTAAGACACCTGTGAGCTATGACTTAATTATTTACCTAATTTCCAGAAAATACTGACAAAAACGTTCACACTAAGATACCTATGAACTAAGTTTTTACTTAGTTACCAAATAATACGGAAAACATTTTCACATTGCAATCAAAAACGTTTCTGATAATAAGATAAGCATTTGAAAGCATCGAAAACAGGTGATACATTGTCTCATATTGATATCATACATTACAGCGGTTATCAGATAATTTTAATATAAACCGCACTTCATAGTAACGAAGTGATGATCATAATTTATTAACTGCCCATGAGTTCATATTATTTAGTTTGTTTTAGATATAAATAGGCGAAGCCTAAACAGTTTAGTACCACTTTTTTTCTGTATATCAACAGATTTTCTTTTGAAGTAAAACTTCTTTAGGCGCGACTAGGAGGTAACTAAACGACAATGCAACGGAAGTCCGTTACGGCAATATGGCGTCACGTTTCTGTACCATCCGGTTAGGTAATAATTAAACATAACCGAAACTTCTATTAAATCATAATTAATTTAATTCGTTACTTATCATAGTGATCTGTTCGTACTTTTCTTATATTTTATTTACTTTATAACAAAGAGTTGCTAATAATATTTCCTGTGTTATTTTAGTTCTGAATTAGCTGATAGATGGAACTACAGATAATGAAGCTTTGATTTAATTTGTTACTTACACTGAAACCAGATGGCAGTACGGTCGTGCGCCCACATAATTATACATAAATAATTCTATTGTATGATTTTTATTGTGATTGATTTGTTTATAAATTATTTATTGACAGAATCAAAAATGTTTAAAAAGTTTTACTTCAATCGCGTGCGTCGGTTAGACGCACTCATTTTTTTTGTGTAATAGCTAATCAAATGGTGGGCGAAGCGAAGGAGTTTAAAAAATATTTTTAATTTTTTTAAAGTGTTTATTGTCTTACAAAATCGACTTAAGACTAACTTATATCCACAATAGAACCACCAGTAAACCGCGTAGAGGGAACGCTTATCTTAGCTAAAGTAGCGTTAGGGTTCTTAGAACAAGGAGTGCCGAGTTGCATTCTTAGTAGGGGTGGAAATAGTTCCAGTTATAGAACTAGCTATAACGAGCTTGGGATATTTGCAGTAAAAACAAATTTCCCGTATTGAGTGATTTAAATAAATAAATAGAATAAATTTATTTGTTAGGGAAAAAGCTTATGAGTTCGCGTCACCGATAACCCCGACATGCTCGTACGATATTGTGCTTGTTGTAGACATTGTATATACCCGACTGTATTATACGCGTGTTTGATTGATTTTTGGATCGATAAAATCTTGTGATTTCGTGTCACCGACCGTCACCGATGACATCAACATATTTTTGATTAATTAATAGATTACATAAAAATGTATGTAAATAATGCTCCGAGTGCCAATAGATTTGAAAACTAAAATAATGTTAAAAATTGTTCCGTTGTTATTCGAACTAGATGATGCGACCATCTAGTGCCTTAGATGGTTGCGACTTACCCCCTGCTATGTCTCTTCTAAGGTCAGCATTATTATTGTGAGCTGAATTAAAAACCATTATTATGGGAATTTGATATAGCACTAGTAATGATAGCTTATTGTTTGCTTTTATAGACACCGCGTCAATCGACGTGCGTGTGAGTACTTACAATGAATCTAAGTTGTCACTGAAGGAAAGCATCATGACGTAACGATTAAATGATGCTTTTGGATTAATTCCCTCTTTACAATTACATACCCTTGTATAAATATTGGGGCTAGATCTTTTTTTATATTGATAGTTTTAGCACTGAACAATAACACTTTACGGGCAGTGAATGATTACAGGCGGAATTTGTCAGCACCAGGAGCGGCCAACGGTGAGGATTGGGACAAATGTCGAGTATATGATGTTAATTGGACTCAAGTTCTCGAGACGATGACACCGCCAGAGCCGAGTACGCAGTCAGTGGCTTGCCCAAACGGATGGGAATTCGACCTTTCTGATATACCCTACCATACAGTCGTCAGCGAGGTATGTGGTTTAATATGTGTGTATTTAATAGCACGTGGAGGATGGTGACGTCTGGAAATGACGCTCCTCTCTGAGCATCCAAAAAAACGAATGTAACTATCTATGTTTGTAAAAGTATGTATCATGAAAAGATACACCAGGGCGAGTTTCTTGCTGGTTCTTCTCGATGACTGGGTTGTTTTCCGAACCGATGTAGCTTTGACGTTCATAAGCGCCTTCTCAGGGCCGAAATTGCATGAAGTATTTTTGATTCTGATTTTGAAATATTGTCATATATGCACTATTCACTTTTCAGTCAGGAAATATCGTGATGTTACTACATCAACGTAGTGATAGAGAAATGGTCCACTGTTGCCAATTTCTCTTTCAAGTCATTCAACCTTCAGATTACATCACAATCCTTACTCCATTAAGTGTAACTACAATTTCACAAACAAATTTAGAAGTATGCGCTGAAGATGGAATTGGAATATTTTAACTGTGTTTTTTGTTGCTTTGGTTTTCTTTTAGCAACCAATCTTTTAAGTTCTAGTAGATTATTACTGTCATTGTAGAGTAGGTAACAATATTACACGTTTCTTGTGATAATTTGAATGTTCTAACAAGATGGTGGCTCCCTTGTTAAACCTTGTTCCAAAGAGTTTTTGTGCCATCTCAGAATTCATGCTCCGTGCTATTATTTCCCACTTCATTTGTTCACAATAACCGGACTATATTGCATAAAACACCACCAATATTACTAAATATGTAGTCAAATAACACGAGATTATACCAAATCCACCCCATGACAGACTAAGATGCCGCCAAAAATTCCAACTGTGTGTTTGTGTCGCTGACACTGTCATTCTAATTACTATAATAATCTTTACTGTCTATCTATCTAATCTTATCTTTACAACACTGTAATTCTAATTACTATAATATTTTTTACTAAATACGCAGTACGTACGTACTAAATACATATTTCATTTCTGTTATTAAGGATTTCTTAATCACTTAGAAACACTTTTGACGACAACCTTCAAAAAGGTTAGGGGCATACAGACTAGATACGTGCAGGTAACCGGCACTGAAGTCACGAGCTTTTAGATTTAGCATAATAATAACTTCGACTATAATGATGAATTACACTTGTAAGATTTTCGTCAATAAAACATCTTAAAAAGCAATTATTGTGTAACTGAAAAACTTTGAACATACGATTGAAAATATTTTGTGCGTGGCACGTCTATAGATGCGTTTAAAGTAACAAACGAAATCAGTCTTTAATAATTGTATTTGTTTTAAATAATATGCAAACTGTTCGTGTACGCTGGCCAGGACATTTTAACTACAAAACTACGGAAACTCCGTGGATAGATGGAACTACTGGTCCGATTTAGCTCGTTTATCGAGAAAGGCTATATATCATCACGCTAAGACCAATAGGAGCGGAGCACCAATGGAGGATGTTTCATAATCGTTTTTTTTTCTTTTGTGAGCTTCCGCTGCGTGTTAGCGTTAACCCAAAGTAACTATTCCACGCGGACGAAACGCGGGCAGAAGCTAGTATAACATAAAACTGTTGTAAGAAAACGTGGAGTGTGATAGAATTTTTGTGAACTTAAATAATACTTTGTGATCTTTGACTTTTATAAAACTTGTTGAAATAAATAAACAATTATTTAACGCATTTTTCTTACACATAGATGGTTCTCCTAACCTCTACACTACATGTACAGAACTTAAAGTAGGAGATAGGTGTTTAGTTGGTGTTGACAAAGATCTAAAGGTAATCGATATGAATACAGAAATACATGAAGTTGGTAACAAGTTAAGGCCGTTTACGCTTACAGTCGCGAATGATGATGGTCAATAATGCTTTCAACGTTGGTTTCTATCGTTATAGAGAGAGTGGGTCTGCGATAAAGCCAATTACGCGCCGACAGCTCAAGCGATTTTCTTCGGCGGTTCTTTCGTCGGAGGACTGTTCTTCGGATGGCTAGCTGATAGGTTTGGAAGAGTGCCAGCCTTGGTTGGTAAGTTTTAACTATTGTTATTATTATAACTATATATTGATAGATGGATGTCTTTCCGAGGAATCTTATTTGATCAAATTAGTTATTTCTTTATGAATTTTAGTTAGTTTAAGGGCATGTAGTACATGTAATCATTGTAGCCCAATGTTATCCAATCCCAAAAAGAATTGCATTGTTTTCCAAGGTCACTGATTCTTCTAAGAACTACGTTAGATCGATTCCAGTAGTGTCTCAGTAAGCAATACCTTAATCGTTTTAAGATTATTGACAACTAGCCTCTGCCCGCGACTCTCAAGGGGAAAAAACCGATTTTGAAATATTCTTAATAGGTGCTCCGCTCCTATTAGTCTTAGCGTGATAATACATAGCTTATAGCTTTCCTCGATAAATGAGCTATATAACACTGAAAAAATTTTTCAAATCGGACCAGTAGTTCCTGAGATTACCCCCTACAACGTCACAAACTCACAAACTTTACCTTTTTTATAATATTAGTATAGATAACACCTGTCCCTGCGATAACACATCTGTGCAAAACTTTGAACGTTTGGTCTAAGAATTCCCCATATTTAGTACGCAGACTAGGGCATATAATGCTTTGTGACAATCTTCGTCCATTCGATATTTTGGGATTGATGGTGAAGGAGTATGCTATTAATTCGTTCGATAATTTTCAAGCATGTGATAATTAATCTCATAGCATTCTTGTTTTTAACGTAGCACGGCAAAGTGACTGCGCTATGCCTGATGGTAAGCACAGCACAATCCAAAAACAATGGCGACCACCTTGAGATACGCCATCCTTCGTCGATTGTCACTGTTATGTCGGCCTTTTTTTTATTAACCTGGGAAAATCCCTTATGGGTACGCCATCGCCTCGGGGCCTCGCATTAACAATGCGGACACCTTGTCTCTGTAACCTGTCCAGGGTGTCCAGTGGGTATTTAGCGGAATCATCCCAGAGGTGCGAATAGTATTCCACGCAAGGCAGAACTGGTGCCTTATAAAGGAGATATAGCCAACCAGGCGTGAAAAAGCTTTGTTAAAATCGGTTCACTATGTAATTTTAATGGCGACGTGACTTAATTACGAGGAAAAAGTAGATAAGTGAATAGACTTTTAATACATTCAGATGTTTTTATTAGTTACTGTTTTTTATATTAGATTTCACGCGGACGGAGTCGCGGCACAGCTAGTAATCCATTAAATATTGACTTATTAGCCGGTTGTGAAGCAAATCGTAATGAGATGACTGGAAATTAGTTTCTTAACATAGATTTTATTGTTTCCAGGAGCTAATTTAATCGGCAGTATAGGAGGTATAGCCACGATTTTTACGACTGGACTGTGGGACTTCGCATTGAGCAGATTCTTCGTGGGCATGTCCTTTGATAATATCTTCATGATGATGTATATATTAGGTGAGTAGTCACAAACATTTTAAACTATCGCGTTAAATTTATAAGCCAATTCGTTATGTTTTTTTTTACTTTTCTTGCTTCTTCTTGAATATATATATATACATATATATATATAACACCAGGAGAGTCGAAAGTGCGTTCCCGTCCTGTGTTTGGGAGTGGGGAGGAGTGGAGAAGGAGGGAGGGAGAGGGGAAGAGAGGAACCAAACGAAACACAACAATGCAAGCACTACTGTAGTAGTAGTAGTTGTAGTAATGCAAGTACTACCCCACCCCGGGCGAGATGACCCATTGATGTTGAAACCAGTAATAGCTTCCGTGTGGCTACCTCCTACGAAATTTGATTGAAGAAGGCGTTACTTTGTTTGTCCATTTGTCCATTATTAAATATTATAGTGGATGTTACTTTTCACTTTCGCCTGGAATTGATTGACCACTACTACGTTTCACTGCAACAAAAAGCGTTTTTTTACTAAATCAATAGAAATAATTAAAATCGCGTTCCTTGGTTGAACCTGACAGCGGTTGACACTGTTGGTATGTATTCCACGTCAGGTTCAATCAATCAATTCCAGGCGGAAGTGCAAAGTAACATTCACTATAATATTGAAAAATAATTAATTGAACATCATTTCGACAGTATTGGAATACGTCGGGGCGAAGCATCGCACTTGGGTGGGGAACATGTCGATAGCATTGTTCTTTGGTGCCGGGTGCCTCACTTTGCCGTGGTTGGCATACTGGATAGCTGATTGGAGGAAGCTGCTGTGGGTGACATCTCTGCCAATGGTTTTTGTTGTTTTCGCACCGTTCGTTGTTCCGGAGAGCGTCAGGTAATAATATATTTTCTTATCGAAAATTAAAAATCCCTTCTTCCCTTTTCCACAACCGAATTACGCGACCTGGGTTTCAGGGCCACAATTTTACGGTAAATTGTGCCTGGGCACGAACTAAAAAGTTTCGCAACTTCTTATCTCTGCCGTACCGTGAAGCTGTGGAACAATCTCCCGGCCAGTGTGTTCCCTCCTTCCTATAACATGGGGTTCTTCAAGCGTAACGTGAAGAGACGTTTATGCAGGCCGGTATGATAGCGGTGACTGACGAGGAATAGTGTCTCTCTCGGTAGTTGCGGTTATTTTTAGATTGTACTGTACTTACCATCAGGCATAGTGCAGTCACTTTTCCCTGCTACAAAAAAATTGATCACTCACAAAATTACTCATACTAGTTAACGTTCAGCAATTAAAATTCGACCGTCCTTTATTAATAATTCAAATTTGAATGTTATTGACATTCGTTTATCAAAAATATACCTCCATAATAATTTTATAAAAGTTTTTAGCGGGATCTTGGTTTGTCATGTAGTATATTTTAAATTTAATCATAATTTTGTGTTATTTGACTATATATTTTGAAACATTAGTGCCATTTTACGTAATATAGTTCAGATATTGTGCATAAGTGAAGTGAATGGAAAATAATACCACGGAGAATATATTCTGAGATGACACGAAAACTCCCTGGAAAGTTCTAACAAGTGGTGGCTACCACCTCGTTAAACCATTGAAATTATCATAAGACACTTGTAATATTATTACCTACTTGGCAATGGCAGTAACAATCTAGATGACAGGCGTCCCAAAAAAAATTGGCGCCCAAAAAAAAAATATTTTTTTTTTAATTTTGTTATATACGTCAGCTGCAAACTTTTACAAATACGTCATTATTTATTAATTTTCTATATATTCAAATAGATATACGGTCCTCGCCAAATTTTTTGACCTCATTAAAAATAGTTGTGCAGAACACAAAGTTAGCTATAAATTCGTATTAAATTTATTAATAACATGGAGACAACTTAAGAATAAATAAATGACAATTTTAGATTCCAATTATTATATTTTAAATTGTTTTGTTTTATTTATTAAAGTCTTGACTATATTAAACGCAAGTACGAGCTTATTAACTATTGGCTATATTCAGAGCGGTCAAAAAGCTTGACGAGAAATGTACCTTCTTTTATAATAATTTGTATTAAGAGCGATTGTTTGACCATAAACTAACATGCGTTTGACATTCGGTACGATTATAAACAATTAATGTCTTATTTGATTTAATTTAATGTAACACATTATAAACAAATTGTACCTTTCTGGATCAACTGTGTTTCCGCATAAAGTATTTTTAGAAATGTTATTCAAAAATAATAAAAAAACGCTTTAACCTTAATCAGCAACAAAATAAATCATAAAAACCCACAGAACAATGTGAATTGGAAAGAACTCGCGCAATACATCACCAAACTCGACAACCTTCCGGAGCTACGACCGAGAGAGAATGTACCTAATACTTTTTTTTTTTTTTTTCTCGAACTGACTACGCTATTGACCTAGCAAAGCCTTACAGCTTCACCGGACTACTAAGGCGAGCGCTTAAGGTACTCAGCCGATGTTCCTAATGCCTCGACCGACTCGCCTTTTATAGCATTCTAGCCAATGTACGATCGGCCTATAACTTCGACCAATGACGTATCAGGTCAATAGTAACACCACCGATTACTAAGTCAATAATACGGAGAGTGCTAACACAATCTCTGCTAACACTATAATTATGCAAAATAGCAACAATTAAAAAAATGTATTTGAAGAATTGGATAATAAATAATTGGAATAAGAGCTACACGTATTGTCCTCGTCAATCTTTTTGGCCGCTCTGAGAATAGTCGTCAATTCGGGTTTACGCGTAATATAGTGATTTTAATAAAATACAAAGTTAAAATATTACTGTAGGAATCTTAAATCGGAATTTATTTATCCTTAAGCTCCCTCGATGTTATACATATAATAATTGTACGTATCTATATATACGTATATGTGTTCAGAGCGGTCAAAAAGTTTGGCGTAGACTGTAGATAATGTATGGTGCTGTCTATATATGTAACAAGAATGTAAATCTAAGGTGTCTGTATTTTTCGATATTCGTGACAAAAAAAAATGTTGCAGGTGTCTAGGAATAAGCAATAAAATACGTTTCAATCATTTTTAGAAATGTCTGTCTGTCTGTCTGTTTGTATGAATATGGGTTCACAATAAAACATCAAAAAAAAAATCATAAAGCACATCTTCACGAATAACTTAGTCTTTGTTTTATTAAAATCGGTCCACTCTAGCAAAAGTTATTGTAATTTTAATGACGACGCGGCGTAAGTACGAGAGAAAAGTAGATAGTTAAATGGACTTCATACATCGAGATGACTTTATTAATCACTGTTTTTTACATAATGTTGTACGAGGACGAAGTCGCGGGCACAGCTAGTCATTTATAAAAATAAAAACGTAGACACAATCGAGGGCGGTTGCTAGTTGTGTATAATTTACTTGAGACGTTAAGAAACAATTGTGGATAACTAAGAAAAATAAAGGTAACGTTAAATTATTTTAATCCCCTTATAAATTTAGTTTTACAGAATGCATTCAGGTTTAAAAAAAAAAATATATATTATATTAAATATATTTTTTGTTTATGTTAAAAGAAATAATTTACTTTCCGATATGCAAAAAAGGGATAATGTGCAATTAATTTAATAATAATCAATAAGTAAATAACGACTTCTTAAAAGTAACCTAAAAATGTTTGACTTTTAGATGATAGTACTTTAGACCTTTTAGAATGTATTTTAATTATAGCATGTTTATATATAGCTGTTTTTACCTAAATCTTCATGTATATATAATTTTTCTATCCGTGTGTATGTGACTGAACTCCTCCTAAACGGCTGAACAGATTTTGATAATCTTTTTGTGAGTGTTGAGGTGGATTCAGGATTGGTTTAAATTCAAAATTGGACCCGGTAGGTGAAGCTGCAGATGAATTTTAGCGTTTCATTTATTATCAACGCAAGACTGCCAGGTCCGCTAGTAAATAAAAAAAATGAACTCTTATTTCTATCATAGCTGGTAATCCTCTATTTACAGATGGTTAGTGACCCGAGGTCGTGTCAACAGGGCTGTAGAAGTGTTTAGGAAGTTTGAAAGAATCAACGGTACCAAAATACCTGAAGACGTTATGGATGATTTCATAGTAGGTATCTAACAGTTCCTCTGTTTAAGAAGAAGACATTTATTTTATGCTAATGAAATGCGTCCATCCAAAGATGAAATATGATAATGTACATGCATGCAATGAAATGTTGGCTCCCCCACCATCGGAAAAAGCCCAATTCACTTATGATTTAGTGGGGGAAAAAAGATAGAAGTGAAACTCTTGTATTATAGGAAAATATTTCAATTTAAAAAAATCATCGAAAAGCCAACGTGACGCGGTGTTCCCAGGCGGACACCCATCCAAGTACTGACCGCATCCGACGTTGCTTGAACTTCGGTGACCAGAATCTTTTCAACCCTCTACCCGAAACAGTTTGCAGATTAGAATTTCAAAGCCATTCCATAAGAAGTTTCACTTCAAAGAAATATGCCTTTATTTTTCTATACCACTAAAATGCGCCTCAAAAGTTTGCCTCAGGCCGCAGCTTTGTACACATTATGGACCGGCCCAAACATTACACGATGGACGAATTTAATGGCAGACTTTGTTTTGAAACAGGTGTCTTCGCAGCGAACGAAACATGAGAAGGAATCGATGTTAACACTAATCAAGAGCGCACCACTCCGCATGACAATAGTTTTAATCATGCTCGTCTACATGTCGTGTGCGGTGATATTCGACGGGTTGGTTCGTCTATCAGACGCCTTCGGTCTTGACTTCTTCGTTGCTTTCACACTAACCTCGGCTACGGAGATACCTTCAGTTACACTTTTAGCTATACTTCTTGACAGGTAAAGAGCTTCCGTTACAGTTTAACTTAAGGTAAAACAATTTGTTTGTTCTCGCAAAGAGAGAAGTTTAGGGCGGGATCTTGAGATCTCATATAGTGGATTTTATATTTTATTCACAATCTTGTGTTGCTCGCCTCTGTGTTTTGTAATATCGATGGTGTTTTACGAAATATAGTTTTGTTATTGTGCACAAGTGAAGTGAATGGGACTATACTACGGAGCATAGATTGTAACTTGGCACAAAAAGTCCCTGGAAAGTTCTAACAAGAGGCCCACTGTATTGTTAGAACATCAAAATGATCGCAAGAAACGTGTAACATGATTACCTACTTGATAATGACAGTAATAATCTACTATAATAGATGATTGATTGCAAAAAAAAAAAAACAAAAACACTCGCTATCGCTTAATTCCATTATGATCGCATTTGTTTAAATAATACTGGACAGTACAAGACAGTAACGGTGACAAGGTGATACTTAGGTAATGTGCATATAATTTCGTCCGACAATGAATAAATCCAATCTCATGAATGCTTACAGATTGGGACGTAGATTTCTAACATGTGGTCCGATGGCAATCTCAGGTCTCCTGACACTCGCAGCGACACTTGTACCAAAAGGTATATTCGTACCAAAACTTTTTTTTACTAAATATTACCGCCACAAATCATGGTGTAAATTTTGTGTTATAATTTAAAACCATTTATCCAATAAACTTTTGTTTGACAGGCTACGCTCAAGCTGGTTTAGCGATAATGTCGAGGTTTTTCATCAATATGTCATATACTGTAACAGTGCAGTGGGTAACTGAACTCCTACCGACAGGGATAAGGGCTTCAGGCTCTTCAATGCTGCACATGAGCGGCTATATTATCACTGTACTGTCACCTTTCATCGTGTATTCGGTAAGTAACCTTAAACATTTGAATGGTATTTGTAAATTATTTCTTTGCTATTACTGGTGTCAGTACACCTTTAGGTTTCGTGACAGTTTCATCAGATGAAGCACTTTTTCAATGGAAAGAATCGTTGCTACATTATCTCAAGAGGAGAAAACTTTAAAGAGACTTTACTGGGTGAAATTTTTTTCATACAATTATCAAGTTATGGTAGATGTTATAAAATTTGTTTATGAATATACTTTAGGCGGTAACTTAAAGTAATTGCCCCTGAAAGTGGTACTTTACATATTCTTCCACTGGTATTTCATCGTTCATCGCCAGATAGTAAAGTTAATTTAAACTGAAACCTTAGAGAAACGAAAATATATGGATGATATAGGTGTTTTCTCGACAGACATTGATGTGCTTATTATTTATTCTAGGAGAAAATATGGAGTGTATTGCCTTTCGTCATAATGGGTGTAGTGGCGCTCGTGGGCAGCACGATCGGAGTGATACTACCGGAGACTAAAGGCAGGCCAATGCCGCAGACCGTAAATGATGCGGAGAGGATCATCAGGGAGCATTCTTTATGCGGGTGAGGAATTCTATAAACCTTCTTCTTCTGAAACCTTCTGAATCCTCATGGCGATGACCAAACATCACATGTATCAGTATGTACACGGGTAGGAAGTGAAACTTCTTTGGCTTATATGTATGAATTTATATACCACTACATATTATAAAACAAAGTCTTCTGCCATGTCTGTCTGTTCACGATAAAGTAAAAACTATTTAACGGATTTTCATGTGGTTTCCACCAGTAGATAAAATGATTCATGAGGAAAGTTTAGATACATAATGTGTCAAGATTTTTTTATTATCAGGACGGGATAACTCCCGCCGATCTCTCTAGTACTATATATGAAAATGCGCATAAATTACGTACTATACGAGGTCCTATAGTGTAAATACTATACATTTACACATTATGGTATACTAATAGACCCAGAGAGACACTTGTACATACTTACATATACACACAAATACATACCTACCTTACGTTTACGAGCGATCGCTACTTCTTATATTAATGAAATTCGTATTTATCAAGATTATATCCAGTGTCTTAGACCCTATGTTAAGTCGTATTGTTTGCCAGTAATAACGGAGTCATTCCCAACGATGACCATCTATCACCAATTTAAACTGTGTGTGTGTGTTTTTTTTTAACTTTATTTTTGGCAACCAATGTTTTAGATTATTACTGCCATTGTCGAGTAGTTAATAGTATTACAAGTTCTTCTTCCATTCCATTTTTGGCAACCAGTCTTCTAGTAGACTATTACTGCCATTGTCAAGTGAGTATCGATATTACAAGTTTCTTGATATCATTTCAATGAACTAACAAGACGGTGGCCATCTTGTTAGAACTTGCCATGGACTTTTTGTGGCATCTCAGAATTCATGGTCCGTGGTATTATTTTTCATTCACTTCACTTATGCACAATAAACAAACCATATTACATAAAACACCACCAATTTTACACAATATAGAGTCAAGTAACACAAGCTTATGAATAAAAATTAAAATACACTACATGACAGACCAAAATCCCGCCAAAAACTCCAAAACTGTGTCTTGTGTCTATGTAAGCTGGATGACTTTTGTGGCAGTCACATTCTTCATAGTGAAAGAATATAGCGCAAGCGACGATTCAAGTTAGAATAAGAGTAGTGATTGTTTCCAAAATCCTACCACCTTTGTTATGTTTGTTATTATTGATAACTATGTTTCAGGAAACCGGAGTCAGATAGCACGGAAGTCGAAGAGTGGAAAAACGAAAAAGAAAAGTCTCTCATTATATAGTATTACAGTTCTTTTTAAGCGACGTTCAATTACTATTATATAGTTCAATACATCGGTATTATAACCTGAATATGTCAAGTAAGACAGAAATTTAGTATTATCTCTTTGACCAGTACAACTAAAGTAAGAGGCCTGTAAAGTGTTTCCAGAACTTATAAAATACGTTTATTAATGTTGTTACTTTGTAAATATTTTCTACTACTTCTATTTTTATTATATAATTATCATATCGTAGATTAATATACCTAATAAAGCTTTAATGTTGTAATAAATAGAGATTTGTAAGGTGCGTTTAAGAGTGTCTTGTGTAAATTATAAGTATAACAATGTCTTTTATCCGCCATCTTGTATGTCAATTTTAAGGTTAGATTATAGAATCGTCATATATGTAAACAGTAGATTTTGTTTTTAATCTGCTTAAGATTGATAGGTATTGTATATCCGGTGGTCCATTTTGTATTGTATTTATTACTTTAAATGTTATCATAACTTGTGACCGATTTTTTTAACTTTAACCCACATATTTTAAATATCTCCCTTATATTTCCCTTATAACTAAATTAGAACATCAAACCATGACCACAGAACTTGGGTTTTGCATTTTTATGGCAAAATCGTTCGCCATTTTGGTGTCGGAATAATGTGCAAAACGTTATAAATGTGTTTCATTCTTCATAGTAAAACAAGCAACATAAAATTCTGCATTTATACTATTTTTGTATTCATTTTACTGTAAATACACTATAATATGTAGACAATTAACTGTAAAATATTTATAATACAAATTAGAAAATCTAGTAAAATTATTTTAAAAGATTATTACCACCATTGTGGAGTAATGATATTACAAGTGCCTTGTGATAATTTCAATGTTTTAACAAAATGGTGGCTCCTTGTTAGAACTTTCCAGGGAGTTTTTGTGACATCTCAGAGTTCATGCTCCGCGGTATTATTTCCCATCCACGTCACTTGTGCACAATAACCGAATTATATTACTTTTTTATCTTTACTATCAGTACAGTAGAACCTCGATGAGGTAAAAACCTCTATAACTTCAAAAAACAATGTTCTGAATAGTTCGCTAATTCGCTGAAAATCCATAATTTTAAAGCTAGCAATGGCTGGTTAGAATACTACGAAAAACGGCATGATTGTGACTTCAAGAAAGTGTGCGGGTAAAGTGCGAGTGTAACATAAACCCCTGATAAGTTAAAAACTCTATTACTTAAAATATTTTCTGTTTCCCTTGGGTTTTAATTTATCGAGCTTCTTCTGTATCACAAAATATAAAATCAAATAAGATATAAAAACCACTACATGACAGACTAAGATCCCTTTCGCCCGATACAGTGACACAAAATCTTACATCACTGCGACAACATTACACATATCACCTCCACACACGTGCACGCATACATGCTTACACATGATAGTGGAAGGGTTTTGTTTTTTTCCCTCATCAAACTGAAATTGTTTAGAATATTATCCGACAGAAAAACATATAAGAGTTATTGAGGTATGTATGTTCGGTACACATATATATTTCAATAAATCATATAAGTATGAATATGTAGCTAAGCTTAGGTTAGCTCAGATAGGTCGCGAATTGCATGAATCAGGCAACAGCCCAAGCCGAGGTGTGCCGTACACCCTTGAGCTAGTTGTCAAAATAAAATCGGCTGAGTGCCTTAAGCACTCGCCTTAGTAGTCCGGTGAAGCTGTTAAGACCTTGCTAGGTCAATAGCGTAGTCAGTTCGGGAAAAAAAAACCAAGATTCCGCTAAAAACTCTAACTAAAGAGGTTATGCATAACGAAGTGTTTGTACACATTTGGAGCTGGCGTAATAGAACAATATAAAAAATAAATAGCAATTATTATAGAGGTTTGACAAAGGAACTTCAATAATGTTTAAACTTAAAAAATAACGAATTACTAGTACAAATGATTATATAATTATATTACCTTGAAGTTTTTATAACGTTAGTTTTATATTTTTACTCGTATATCTCTGTAATAATTTCCATGGTAAAAAAGAATAAAAGTTATAGCACTTTATCGGATTTATTGTTATCTAGGACTAGGTGCTTATCTATGCACAAACTATGCATAAGTTGTTTATGTAGTTGCGTATTTATTATAAGATAAAAGAAATGCCTTCTCATTTAAATAAAGAATTAATAAACTTAGCTTTGTTTCAATTATTTTATGCCTAGTGCTACAGTATACATTAGAGTCCGCGTGTCAAAGCTTTTAGAGTTTAAAAAGTTATTAAAGCTTTAAAAGTACTACGCGTTCAGCGTTGTGTATTTTATTACCGTGGAGAAATGGAGGCAAGAAAGGCGCGTGCGAAGATTACTATGACGAAATCACATCTATCAGTTACTTTAAATAATATGAACTATACCATACAAACAAAATTCACAATACTGACAATCGTCCATAATTTCTTTACAGTTTACCTACAAGTTAGAGGTAAATAAGATTCAAGGTTTTATTGGAGTGGTTTTATGAAGGTGAGAATTTAGTAAAAAAAACTAACAAAAAACTTACTTATACTCGAAATACCATAATTTTTATTATAAAATAAAACTTATATATTTATTACGCTCGTGGGTAATCAAAATACTGTTTACGTTGCAAGAAATTTATTTGTACACATAAAAACAAAAATGAAACATACTCACTACAACACAGTTACACTGTGTTAATACTTGCACCTCATAATGCTGTTGGTTCTAATTTTCCTTGTTTCTCTTCGATGATCAATATAGAACTGTCCTCGGTCGGTCTGTGTCGTACTTATATACCTCATAAATCCTAGGATGGAAATCTCTAAAAAGCTGTCATAATTTTATTCACGACCCTGATAACGATTTAAAGGAATCGAGAAGTCGAGAATTCGAAACAAGCTATTTTCAGAACTTGTTTAATGTTATGTATGTATTGTTTAATGTGTGCTTTTTTCTCACACTCCGATGACTCACCTATTGTTTATTTGTAACAAATTTTGACGGGATGTCTGGAAAATTTTACAGAAATGTCCTTCAGCTTTTGGATGACCTTTGATTTTTGTACAGTAAGAAGGTGTCAAAAGACTCAATTTATAGACATTAATCGAATTCGATAAACAATGCTGAAGCTACAAATAACAACGAATTATTTCCAATTAATCTATCCAAAATATACATATCCCAAGAATATTTTCTCGAGTTTGTAAAGCAAAAGACTTTATATTTTGTTTATTCTTTAATGAAATCGATTTACATAATCCATGATCAATTTAATCTCTTTATATTTAAACTGTATTCGATAAATGTGTCGTTACATCTCAATATGAGCTAAATCTTATTTTAATCGTATGTTTAATTAATTCTTTTAAGACTTTCAGCTTTTATACACCGAGAACGAAATACAAATTTTCCCGCCGTAAGGTTTTTAGTGATGATCTCCATATTGTACTTGTACAAAATTTGAATTTCTTGAAAAATAACGTAAGATGTAACGTAAGGAACGGCTAAAATTGGATTTAGCTCATATTGAAATATAATGTAGTGTGTTTCTTGAAATCAAACAACGTATATTATATGAGATTTTAAATACATAGAACCAATATACATGTAATACACGTAGGGGGAGGGGGGCATGGTATAAACTTATAGAGACATACAATAATTGTTGTAATATATTAGAACTCTTATAATATTAGGTCGGTAACCCTAATTATGAATTATACTCGAACTATAAGGGAACGTATTTTAAGATGACCAGTGCGCGAGTTTAACACCATGAATATAACTTACAAATATTGTAGTTTGAATTACTGGAAAAGCAAATCGGTACAAAAAAAATGCACCATAGAGTATAGACTTCTCTGTCACACAAGTCTTTTAGACGCACGACAGCTGACGTGTCTTGTGTGAATTATGTGGACGGAAAAAAAAAATCATTTTAATAATCATAAAACACTGCAATTCGTACAGTCGAGGCAATTTTAATATATCACATTTGACACCTGTCAAATTGACATCTGTCAAAATAATGGGATTATGACAAAAAAGAAACGGTTGTGGCTCTAATCATAAAGAGATATTATATTGATATAGTATTACTGAGAAATTAAATGATTTTATTCTATGGTTCCACAGTGTTTAATAATGCAATTAAAATGATAAAATTATGATTAATGTCATCATAATTATAAGTCATAAACATTGTACTTATATAATACGCAGAAATAATTAATTAACAAATTTAAATAAATAAATTTGACAAGCTTCGATTTTTTTAAAACATTGTCACAATATAGGATTAAGATAACTTATACGGAAAAGCATTATATAGTTTAATAATTCATACGAAATAAAAAACTACACATCAACTCATTCGATGGGATGATATTAATCGAATATAATCGATCTCATTATGGTTATAAACAAACCGAATATAACGGAAAAATAATCGAGACGTAACATTGTATAAACGTCAAATCAATATATTAATTCCGAAATGATTACTGCTTTTGGTACTAGTTATCTAAAATAGTAACAAATATGATGTTTGTACAAAAACTTGTTAATAATTATATTGTATTATTATTTTATATAAGTATTGTATTAATAATTATATAAAAACTTCTCTTGTTTCGCATAATTCAACAGTGTCTCTTAAAATTAATATCAGATATTATATACTACTATAGACTAAAGAAATGAAAGGGGAACATAATCAAGCACTTTAATATATAAACGTATAATTAAAATCACGTCTGTTTAATACTGAGGTACATTTTCCCGTTAATGTTCTGCTTGAACGGGTTTATACGCTTCAGTATTTGCGTCATCGTTTCGACGAGTCGTTCGCTGCTCACCCCCGTACGTTTCGACTTGAACTTTGTGAGCAGTTCCGTTGTGGTCATCGGTTTACGTGCGAGGTATCTGCGCACGGCCTCCTCTGTTACGCCGCACTCGCTACAATCATATACCGACTGTTTATCATCACGCCATTACTCTAACCATACCCTGGTTAGAGACGATCGCTTGCTTCATTTATCACTTCACGCATTTAGTATATGTGCCAGAGTAAAATATATTTAAAAAAATGTTTGTAATCATTCTCATCATTTTGAAGTACTGTTGTTATACATAACTGGAGTTATGGGGGACTGCTGAGGGACAGCATATTCCTACTGCAAAAACGGGCAGTTCGAGCAATTTATAATATGCAGCCTCGCGAAGCATTAAAGTCTAAGTTTCAGGAATTCGGTATCTTAACTCTACCATCTCAATACATTCTTGATAATTTAAGGTATGCCGTTTTTTTTTATATTATAGGAGGCAAACGAACAGACGGGTCACCCGATGGTAAGTGATCACCGCCGTCCATAGACACTAGCAACACCAGGGGAGCCACAAGTGCGTTGCCGGCCTTTTATAGAGTTTACGCTCGTTTCTTGAAGATTTGCATTTCATAATTGTTTGGAAATACCGCCGCTGGGAGTCGATTCCACAAGGTTGAGGTACGAGGCAGAAACGACCTTGAAAACCTCACCGTGGAAGACCTCCACTCATCCAGGTGGTGTGGATGAAATTTTAGTTTTTGGCGGGTAGTACGATGGTGGAAATTAGCGGCAGGTATAAGTCCAAACAACTCCTCTGAACACTCCCCGTAAAAACTTTGAAAAACTGCATTTTGTAAAAGACCAGCATGATCGAAATACTAGAAACCGTAACAAACTGGTCGTCCCATGTTTCAGACTTAGTAAAACCAGTAATAGTTTTTTGTCCCAAAGCATATTACCCATTTGCCGAAACTGTACGTTTAAGCGCCAAACGGGTTTCGATGTCAAAAGGCTATTACACGGTGGATCAATATATGAATGATGGTGACGTCTGAAAATGACGCCACTACATCCACCAAAAACGAATATAATTATCTATGTTTGTAAAAATATGTGTCATGAAAAGATAAACCAGATTTTTTTTTTTTTTTTTTTTTATTGTAGCTCGGCAAAGTGACTGTACTGTGCCTGATGGTAAGCACAGTACAACCCAAAAACAATGGCGACCGCCGAAAGACATACTATCCATCGCCGGTCGCCGCTGTCATGCCGGCCTGAAAGCTCGAAAGATCGAGTTTCTTGCCGGTTCTTCTTGATGAGTGGGTTGTTTGTCCGAACCGGTGGTAGTTTTACGTTCATAAGCATCAACACCTGTGTCTACTATACCGACGTGACTGACGACGCAATTAGTAAGTTCATTCATAGAGCCATAGACGCTCTGGCACGGAACATTGTAAATTATAATTTAAAAATGTCTATGATAGATCAAAATGAAGCCGCCATAGAGTCAATAATCTGAATAAAAAATCTGATATAAAATAATAACAATGGTTGCTCACAATTATAACGATTTTGATAAACATAATTTAAATAAAGACGAGGCAGTCATAAGGACTGCCGACAGAAGTGAAAACTCAAATGAATGATATTTAAACTGTGTTGACTTTTGAATTTTTTAATTAACTATAGTGTGAATTATTAAAATTTCATAATTTGTAAATTGAAATTATTATAATTAGCCTCCCTTTCACATCTATTGGCACTCCGAATAATAGTGGTATACTTTTTATACAGTTTATTTTTATTTTTCACTTTATTTTTTTGGCAACCATTCTTTTAGATTATTACTGCCATTGTCGAGTAGTTAATAGTATTACAAGTTCTTCTTCCATTCCATTTTTGGCAACCAGTCTTCTAGCAGACTATTACTGCCATTGTCAAGTGAGTATCGATATTACAAGTTTCTTGATATCATTTCAATGAACTAACAAGACGGTGGCCATCTTGTTAGAACTTGCCATGGAGTTTTTGTGGCATCTCAGAATTCATGGTCTGTGGTATTATTTTCCATTCACTTCACTTATGCACAATAAACAAACTATATTACATAAAACACCACCAATTTTACACAATATAGAGTCAAATGACACAAGATTATGAATAAAGTATAAAATCCAGTACATGACAGACCAAAATCCCGCCAAAAACTCTAGAGTTGATTTATTCTTTAAACATATGAGAGGCAGCACAATCTCAATACAAATTATCAATATTAAATGTACACGGACTCTTATACTACGCGTCGCTAGTCGCAAGCGTAATACGGCCGGTAATGCTGATATAGGATGTCATGACGTGAAATTACAAATCTAATATATAAAATTCTCGTGTCACAGTTTTCGTTGCTATACTCCTCCGAAACGGCTTGACCGATTTTGATGAAATTTTTTGTGCTTATCCGGTATCTATGAGAATCGGCCAACATCTATTTTTCATCCCCCTAAATGTTAGGGGTAGTCCACCCCAAATTTTTTTTTTTTATTTTTTAGACAAAATTTTTAATTTCTATTTTTTTATGATACAACATACAAAAATACATACAATCCTCAATTTTCACCCTTCTACGATCAACCCTTATTTTTTATTATTAGGGCGGGACAACGTGCACCGGGCCCGCTAGTTTATCTATAAGAATCCTAAAGAAGTTTTCACTTGAAAAACAAACGCCGTCTCAGGACCTGAATTGGATAAAGTATTAATTAGCTATTAATGAATATGACTGACGTGTATGAGAGATCGAGTTTTGGTTTCTTGGAGGGCGGCGCGTGCGCGTTGGCCGCGTTGGCCGCCGCGACCGCCGCCTGCGCCGCCGTGGGCGTCGGCGTGCCGGAACGCGACGTGTTCGCACTACCTGGAGCACTCGCTGTACTCACAACACCAAATACTCATTCTCCGACTAGTTATACACCCAATATATGCACCACGTTCAAATACAAACTATAGGGACAATAGTTACTAGCTGTGCCCGCGACTCCGTCCGCGTGGAACCTAATGTAAAAAAAAACAGTGACTAACAAAATCATCTGAATGTATTAAGTCCATTTACTTATCACATTTCTCTCGTACTTAAGTCGCGTCGTCATTAAAAGTACAATAACATTAGATAGATTGAACCGATTTTAATGAAACTAAGACAAAATGTTACTTTGAGGATATGCTTTGTGATTTTTATCGTGAACGCAGTACTTTAACAGTGATGCGTGTTCAAAACAAACAGACAGATATTTCTAAAAACGATTGAAATGTATTTTATTACTTATTCCAAGACACCTACAACAATTTTATTCATAAAAATCCAAAAAGTACACACACGTTATATTTACATTCTTATTATACGTATAGATGTATATATAGTTATATTTTGTGACCAATTTGTAATTATAACAAACTTAATATAGAATCTAATGTAGATATTTTTAATACTCCAATTAATACCTACAGCAGAACAAGCGATCATCAAATCATTCTTTGACATGGGTGCCTAATGTGACTTTTCACTCTGATTTATTATTATCCTTTTGCAGCACTTAATATCTTCTTATTACTACCTTATTGCCTACTAGTGAATATCTATAATTAGCTCTAAGTTGTTTATTGTCTTTTAAATTGTATATTAAAAGCTGTTGATATTCCTTCGAATAAATAAATAAATATGTAAACACATTGTTTTCCGATGTTTTATAATAACACTACAAGAATGTGTGGAAAAATCTGGAATTTTCTACAAGCAGCGAGTATAAACACGTAGTGTTATACTAGTCCCATACCTGTGTGTAAAAAGTCTAAGACACTCCCCACAACATCAGTTATCTGCTAAAATTGAAAACCGCGTCAAAATCAGTCCAATCGTTTTAAACCGGACCATAGACAGCCAGATATATTTTTTTCGTTATAATTATCGTATATACTTTCATTTCCAAAAAGATGTTAATTTGACATTACAAACAAACACTTAAGTTTTATTTATTCATATAAATTTTAAAATACTTTTCATTAAAAACGAACATTGAGTAAATAAAATGTAGTGTCGTTTAGACAGTTGAGGTTTAGCCCTGATTAATGATACTTTTTGTAACACATTGTAATGTGTAACAATAGACGGGAATTCCCCCGAATTCCACAAAAACAATATCGAATAAATAAAATGTAACCACCGCGGCACCGTTTAGATAGCTGAGGTTCTCAGGCCCGGAATTATGATACTTTTTTTTCAATACATTGTAACGTCAATACATTACAATACAATACATTGTAGCTGTAGGCGGGGATTCCCCTGATTTCAATCGTCTGATACTATGGATACGTTTAAATACGCGCTTCGGTTACTATCAAGAATTGACAAAATGCAACCGGCGAGGTAAGTACTTATGTATATATTTACGGTTTTACCTGAAGTGCTAGCGCTGGGACCATTCTTATCACTGGTGTTTTTCGTTTTCTTCGGTTTCTTGCCGCTGTTCTCCGGATCCGTGTCAGAGTCTGAACTAAAGTCGCTGCTGGAATCGGCTGTAAAGGCCATAGGGACATGCATAGTGAATCGGGCCCAGAAAGATATTAAAACGGTGTTTAGTGTATATGTAGGTACTAATAAGGCAAACCCACAAACAACACCGCGCCAACGTATTGCTAATTTCAAACTCTGAGGAATTCATAGTTATATATTTTCCCACACACAGTAAGGTGGTAGAGCCACGCTGAAGTTACTACTGGTTTCAGCACGAATGGGTCAGCTCGCCCGGAGTAGTACCACCCTCTCATAGAAAACCGACGTGAAGTAACAGTGCTTGCATTGTTGCCTTTCGTTCGGTCAGTGAGAGCGCCGGATAACCCACCTCCCCTCTCCTCTCCCCTACCTCCCTTTCTCCCAAACACAGGCTGGCAACGCACTTTCGACTCCCCTGGTGTTGTTAGTGCCTATGGACGGTGGTGATCACTTAACATCAAGTGTCCCACCCGTTCGTTTGCCTGCTATGACATAAAAAAAAATACAGTAGAACTACAAGAATATTTCTCAGGTTCCGGTTTCGTCACGATATATTCCTTCACTCTCAGCCGATAGCGTTAACAAATGCACTTAGTAAATTAAAGCGCGAATGCCGTCAAACCTCTGGGCCACCACGATTTCAAGTTTCGAATCTCTAATTTAATTGGTCTTCGAGAAAAAGCAAAATATGAAAAAAAAAAACTTACAATTGTCGGGGCCGATTGATCTGAATTTTTAATATGTTTTGGGTGCTACTAATAGCATCTAGAAAAATAATTAAGAGCTTTGTAGGTTCATAAGATCATTGAAAAAAAAAATCTATTAAATTCTATTTTTATCCATGACAATGAGAAACTATGATTTTTTTTCAAACTTTATGCATTCCCCTACAAGATTATGAGTATATAAAATTTCTAAAACGGGACGCCATAGTACAAAAAAATTAAAAAGCCGATGCAGTCATAAGGACTGCCGATAGAAGTGACAACTCAAAACAATGAAATGAATGTGTTCTCTTTTGAATTTTCAGATTACTTATAGTGTGAATGACAATATTTAAATTTTAGTATGTGTTTATTGAAATTATTAACATTTGTTTGGTTTTATATCTATTGGGACTCGGAACAATAATTATATACATTTTTATAAGGTATATCAATCAAACGTATGATGTGCTGCAAGATATCAATATTACATGTACACAGGCCGCTATACTACGCGTCGCTAGTCTGACGCGAGCCGCGCAAGCGCAATACGGCCGGTCATGCTCACGCAGCATGTCATGACTGCGAAATTATAAATTTATTTCCTGTCAAAAATACCGCTCAACGAGCCTAAAGAGGTGTTCACTTCAAAAACCACATTTTTATATTAACACAAATTTATATCTTTTATTTCTCTAAATAAGACAAATCGATTTCTTTACTTTAAAATCTACATTTATTTGCCTCTGAAAGTGAAAATATTAAACTAATTTGATTAATTTATAGTTATACTAGCTGACCCGACCAGGCGTTGTTGTGGCTCAGTTATTGAAAAAAAAAAAAACAAAATTATAACGTGGCACCATCTATGAGATATCTATAACAGTCGGTCCTACAGTTTTCTGCCAACAAACTAATTTAGAGCGCCATCTGTTAGAGGCTGACGAAACTTACGATTAATAACAATAATCAACATTGACAATAATTCAATATTTAATTAAATAGTATCGAAATATAAATTACCCTATCTCTCATGTTGAACCAAATTATACATAAATGCCAACTTCCATGTAGATCGGTTTAGTAGTTTCGGAGTTCATCGTGGACAAACATCAGGACATTGGATTTTTATATATTTAGATTATACAGTGGCCAATAAGTAATAGATATATTTGATAGCGGCACATATTATATGTAACTTCGTACTTAAAAAGTCTTGCAACATCTATGGATGTTAAGACATTTGCAGAGTTGGTTTTTAAGCTTAACAATATATAGGATCTGTGGTCTTCTTACCCTTCTTCGTGTCTTCTGCTTTCTTCTTTTTCTTGGTGAGTTTGCTGGCGCGCTCTTCTCCCTCTTTCGTGGGTTCGTCTTCTTGCTCCGACTCTTGTTTCTCTTCTTGTTCCTGTTCAGAGTCTTCATCTGACGTCAGTAATTTCCTACACAAATACACATACATACAACAGGCTCATAAAAAATTCGACATATGATCGCTACATTTAAAAATGAGCCAAATTCAATTTTAATCGTTCATTTAACAGGTAACATTTTTTTTTAAGATTTCCAGTTTTTATACACCGAGAACGAAGTTCAATTTTGCCGTTCGTAAGTTTTTTTTTGTTGTTTTTTTTTTACGATCTTCATATTTGACATGTACAAACTTTGAAGAACTTGAAAAATAACGTAAAATATCAGGAACGATTAATACTGAATTGAGCTTATTTTGAAATGTAACGACTCATATATTGTATCATACAATAAAGTTTAATAGAAACATATGTGAATGTACGTAAATTATCGATTCACTGTTTCTCTTAATAGCATATTCCCATATAATACGAACAATATGTAAAAAATTTAATAAACACCACCGAAATAAGTTCCTGTATTCACCGCACCAATCCTATTTAGTAAAAAAAAAACTATTTACATTAACATTTATAATTATGGTAAATCAATCTCTTGTTGTCTTAAATAATAATTATAAACCATTACTTTATTATCTATCACATCACTTAATAGAAAACTCACCGGAGTGCATCTTCCTCAGCTACGCCCTTTAATTCCTTATTGGCTTTGGTTTCGTGGTCTGAATCACTGGAATGAAATGTCATTATTGCACTTTAAAATGTTAAGTTTATCGTGTTTTAACGTAAACATAAGTGTAAGTATAGCTGTAAGAGTAAGCATAAGTGTAAGTATTTCTATAAGCGTAAGCATAAGTATAGCTATAAGCGTAAACATAAATGTAAGTATAGCTATAAGCGTAAGCATAAGTATAGCTATAAGCGTAGACATAAATGTAAGTATAGCTATAAGCGTAAGCATAGCTGTAAGAGTAATCATAAGTGTAAGTATAGCTATAAGCGTAAGCATAAGTGTAAGTATAGCTGTAAGCGTAAGCATAAGTGTAACTATAGCTATAAGCGTAAACATAAGTGTAGGTAAGCATAAGCATAAACGCAACTGTAGGTTTCAATATATGTGTAGGGCAATATTTAATTATTATTATTCATATTATACCTATCAGACGAATCCGATATATAGTCCCGCTCGCGACCCTCCTCATCCCCATCGTCACTTTCTTCAAAAGCCTCATCTTCGACCTTCTTCTTCTTCTTAGGTGGAGCTCCTGAATACAATACCCAATGAGATTAAAAAAACCATTTTTAACTCATTTACTTTAGCTTACAGCCTGAAGGAACTAAAGTTTGAGAGAAGAAAGTGTTAGCAATCAGAATAATCGATATACCTTCAATCATTTGAAGATATTGCTATTTTTTTTAATGATATCTAATTCTGCAGTTTCCTGAAATGTAATATGTGTCATCGTAAATGAAGTACTGTATATAAGTAGTACTGGGTTACATTATTAAGGGCATGTATATACTTATATTGATTTGAAATTGTCGTGTAAGTTTGTCCCTGTGTTATGTCTGAAAATCAGCGCTGCAACGCTTGCACTTGCAAACCTGCCGCTTATGCCGAGTTTCACCTTATACCTTTCTCACAGCATGCAACACTTATCCCACTTGAAATTTGAAATTTTTTATGAATATGCTTGTAAATATGTGTTGAATTGATATATATATCCTTCTTTCTTTCTATTTACCTTTCTTCTTTTTCTTCTTTGCTTCGGCATCGCTATCGTTGTCCTTCTCTTGCGCCTCTGAATCTGAGGATTCATCTTCCGAGTTGATCCATTCGTCCATTTCAGATATCTTTAGATCTACAACAAGGGCCGAAATGAAAACACTGTATTATTATAGACCAAATAGGTACGTAAACGTTATTAATACTATTTTTGGCCATTTTAAAACTAAATGAATATGTGAAAAAATCTAAAAATTCTCTACAAACAGAGAGTATAAACACGTAGTCTTATGCTAGTCCCATAGCTGCGTACAAAACGTCTAAGTTACTCCCCATAACATCAGCTATCTGCCATTGAACACCGCGTGAAAATCGGTTCAACAGTTTCAGAAATTAGCCGGAATATAAAGACAGATAAGCAAACATTTTAAAACTTGTTTTTTTTTGCTATAAGTACCTTTAATCGTTCCATTTACTAGAAAACTGTTAGTCTGACATTACAAGCAAACACTTAAATTTTATTTACTCGTATAGATTTTAAAATTCGTTTCATTTAAAAAAAATATCAAAAAACTAAAATGTAACCACCGTTTAGACAGCTGGCGTTTAAGGCCCTATTTTTTTTTATTTGGCAACCAATTTACTAGTCGATTATAACTGCCATTGTCGAGTAGGTAATGGTATTACAAGTTACTTGCAATCATTTCAATGAACTGACAAGATGGTGGCCATCTTGTTAGGACCTTTCAGGGACATTTGTGGCATCTCAGAATTCATGGTCCATGGTATTATTTTTCATCCACTTCACTTGTACACAAAAACCAAACAATATTATGTTAAACGCCAACAATATTCCAAAGTATAGAGCCAAATACGACAAAATCATTACATGGTATAAAACAAAGTACCCTACCGCGTCTGTCTGTCTGTCTGTTCGCGATAAACTCAAAAACTACCGAACGGATTTTCATGCGGTTTTCACCGGTGGATAGAGTGATTAATGAGGAACGTTTTAGTATATAACTTGTCAAGGATTTTTTCATAATCAGGGCAGGACAACGTCTGTCGGGCCCGCTAGTATGAATAAAATATAAAACCCATTATATGACATTCCAAGATCCCCCCAGAAGCTCACAATTTTATCATTCATTTCTTTATTAGCATTTCATTACCTTTACTAGCATCATAAATGTGTGTTTGTTTGTTTCTCACGCTTTCACGTCATAACGAAACGGAATGTTATTATTTTTTATTATTTTTAAATTTTACAAACACGTTGTAAGAAGTACAGAAAAGGACATAAGAAAATTTTTTTGAAACGACAACTTCTTTAGACGCGTTGTATGGTATTTTTTGACAGTAGCTAAATTTACAATTATAACATAAATAACATGGTAGTAAGCGTGACCGGCCGTATTGCGCTTTCGCGGCTTGCGTCACACTAGCGACGCTTAGTATAGAGGCCTGTGTATATCAAGATTGATATTTTGTATTGAGACTGTGCACCCCATCATATGTTTGATTAATTAATAAACTCTATAAAAATGTATATAATTATTACTCCGAGTGCCAATAGATATGAAAACCTGACTAATGTTAATAATTTCAATTCAGAAAGTATGAAATTTAAATAATTCAGACTAAAATTGATTCAAAAAAGAACACAGTGATTCCATCGTTTCGAGTTGTCACTTGTGACTGCTTCGACTTTTTTTTCATCAAGAAAACAGTACTATTGCCGAGCGATAGTTCAAATGAATTTTAATGTGAGCCAAGCTGCGAGCAAAAGTTAGTTTCAGTATATTTCTTGTTCGAAAACTATCAATACTTTTATTCGTGCAACTTAAAGGAAATGTTTTTGCGTATTATACGACCTATTTAAATAGGTCCGTAAGAGGTACAGTACCTTTCTTAGCTTTTCCTTTTGTTTTCTTCTCATCAGGGTCATCCACATCATCAGCATCGTCACCGCCGCGCATTCGTTTCCGGAACATCAGCGAGAAGTAATTAATTACCTTGTTACGTCTACGAGAATACAAATTAGTCGTTAATTTTGAAAATTAGTCAATTCCAATTTTAATCGCTCATATGAGATTTTTAATTTTTTAATGCTTTTCAGTCTTTATTCACCGTGAACGAAGTCCAAATTTTTCCGTTCTTAAGTTTTTTTTAATTTCATTCTATGATATTCAAATTTTACCTGTTTAAAATATGAAGATCGATAAAAAAAGTTTCAATTTTATGAACGGTAAAAATTGAATTTGGCTCATTTTGAAAATCAAGGACTCAAATGTGTCAATTTTAATCACCAGGATTATCTTGGTACATTGATTGCTGTTATTATATATTAGGATGTCCGTTATTTACAAATAACCTTGTTACGTCTATGAGAATACAAATCACTCGTTAATTTTGAAAATGAGTCAATTCCAATTTTAATCGCTCATATGAGAGTTTTAATTGTTTAATGATTTTCAGTCTTTATTCACCTTAAACGAAGTCCAAATTTTTCCGTTCATAAGTTTTTTTTAATTTCACCCCTACCTAATTTACCTTTTACTGGTTTAAAATATAAAGATCTATAAAAAAACTTTAAATTCTATGAACGGCTAATTTTGAATTTGGCTCATTTTGAAAATTAAACGACACAAATAATGTGTCAATTTTAATCACCAGGATTTTCTTATTATCTCGGTGGCAATGATTATATATTCGGGTGTCCATTATTTCCAAAGTTAACTTTTTGTCTTGGGTATCGTTCAAATCGTCAGTTTATAAACTAAAAACAATTAAGATAAAAAAAAAATCGGATACCGTTCAACCGTGCCTAAATAACAACATAACTAAACATGGGGTATTTTCACTTGTTAGAATTTAACTTTTATCTTGCGTGTTTTATTGATCAACTTACCAAATATTATTAAATCCCCATATATTATTACCTCCTTGGGATAGAGAAATTTTGATATGGGCGTCAATATTTTAATTTGTATATTTTATGATGTCAGAATTAGAAAAAACATTAGCATAAATGGTAAAAATAAATTTAATAATCGTCATTTAGGCACGGTTGAACGGCATCGGATTTTTTTTTCTTAAATATTTTCATACTATTAACTAACGATTTCAACGATACCCAAGTCAAAAAAGCCAACTTGATAAATAGCGGATATCCTATATTAATATATGGATTAAGACTTCATTTTGAGTCAATTTTATTAGATTTCATTTATAATCATTTCTATATTACCCGTAACATAAGTGGATTAGATTGGAGTTAGATAGTTGGAAGAAAATGTCGTACACTTTACACTTATAACTGGATAGTTTTCATTTTATCTATTAATATATCTTTAAATCATATATAGGAGTAGAGGAAACCGAAGAAGGTAGGAATGGATTGTGTTAAGAATAATATGTGTATAAAGGATGTTAATATTCAGTTGACAGCATATAGAGGAGAGTGAAAATATGTTGTACTGACCCTAGTTAGGTGGGATAAGAAAAAAAAATTATATTTTTTAATCTAAAAACCTTCATAATTAAAACTTACCTTCCGAATTCTTGCTCCGCTTCTTCGGCTGACAGAGCTTTATACCTCTGTATTGGTTGGAAATTATACCTGAGTTCAAAACAAATATAATTCATAAGCAAGAGATTATATCGACGGTTAAATGACTAATCGACTAACAAACAATTAACAGTATTTACACGGTAGTCAATTAGCCATTCTATTGCCGATATTATTTGTTCTTTAACTTGGTCTGGTTATACAATAGAAACACTTTAAGTTCCAGGTGGATATGGAAAATGTTCTACCAACATGCTACAACAGATCCATCACAATCTTGCCCTTCACCGAAAGCTCTTTGCAGGATTTTATTATATATCAATAAATTTGGTGACCTATGCAGCACTGACCCATCACCGCTGCAATAAAATTAATTTCTAACCCTTTAATGAACATCTGTTCAGTATCAATTTAATATTTAATTTAATAGTAGTATTAAATAAGGTATATAATAACCATTCTTGTAAGGGATATGCATCGATAGCACCATCAGCTGCATGAGTGAAGACATAGTATGCAGCATTCTCTGATACACCTCCTTCCCGAATACCTTTGAATCTGTAATATTTTAATAAAATTACTACCTTGATAAAAAGAAAATTATGACTTTTTTATTTTTAAATTCTTATAGCCTATAAATCACCAATCATCGGTCGTACACAATCTAATTTAAAGCAGTCAAGATATTTAAGTTAAATCCCAGATAATAGACAAAACCTTTTTTTTTTCGAGTAAATAAAAATCAAGTAAATACAAATCACTGTCTAGTTCAATAGATACTTTGCACATTATTAGAAAAAATATATATGCACAGACTTCTTATTTACTTCTTAATTATTAGAAATTTATTAATAGCTCATCAATTGCTAGAAAACAAAAAAAAAATGAAGAAAATCGGCTGAGACACAGAGGAGGGACATGTTTTTAACTGTTTCCCCACTGCCTACTTATATATAGGAGATATAGATATTCAATTCATTTATTGTACACACTTTTTACCAGTTTTGCTACCACCGACTTTGAGGATCCACGGTTGATCCTCAGGTTTGTATTTCCGTGACATTATTCCAAACTTTTTACGTCGTGCTTCTTCACGTACGTCGCGGCCGTACTCTGAACCGGCGCCAAATCTAAGTAAAATAAAACGAGACTTTTTACCATGTTGCATCTCAGACATTGGCTGTTTGTCCGACACCAAAGAACTAATGTCCTTTATTTGGAAGTGCAAACTCAATATAATGTCGTTCGTTATAATAGAAAACCTCCTATACAATAGCAATTAATTAAATTTGGTTTGTTTACCTTAATCCCACACATTCATACACTCTTTATAGGAAAACATACTCTATACTGAAGAAATACTTTCATAAGTATTATTGTTTACATAATCAGTTTACAAATAGATTTCCACTAAATATTCATTTTTATTTTTGTTAACAACTAAGAAGACATGTCATCATTACTTTTGGATTGCAGTGTCTTTAAAAAATGTTGTCTTTAGTTAGTATACACAACTGGCACCTACATATCTCGTCAATCATAAACTACTTAGAAACTGTTGACATTACCAGTAAAAGAAAAGGGTTTTCTTGAAAAAAAGTTTTACAAGAGACATGGGAGAAAAGTGATGTTCAAAACCCTTTAGGAACAAATGTTAGGTTCATTATGTTTATTTATACAGATGTTACACTATATATAGATCTGAGAATACTATTATTAACATGTTAACTGTAACGAGTTAACTCATGTTTTATGGCCAAACGATGCCAAGTAAGCCAATGGAAGTAAGCTCTGTCATGTGCTTTTCTTTCATGAACAGTGAAACAATAGCTGAAAGAATAACCAGTGAGATATTATAAATTCTCAGTAAAATTACCCACTCAACAAGGTGTTAAGAGCCATACATGTAACTCCAATACCCTACCTGATCCATAAAAATTATGAAGTACAAATATTAGTAGCAAAAGTGCCCAGTTATCAAGTGATTTAAATAGAGTGGCAGAACCTGTATAAGGTTTGATTGTGAAAGTTTGAACACAAATATATACACCACAAAGCATCAGTATTCATTCACCAAATTAAAGGGTGTGGTTGGCAACATACATTGGATGCTGAAGCATTGTAACTCCATCTTTACAACTACCATCTAATTCTAACTAGCTATATATCTCTAGTCCTATTATGGTTGGATATACTATAACTATCAGCTGCAGTGAATCATTAGCATAAGGCACACTGTATGCCTATTTGCTACTTCATAACATATAAATAGTGATTTTCTTTCATAGTAGTATTGTACAAAATGCCTCCAATACCACTGTTGCATGAATTGTTATTGATCATGGCTGCAAGTTAATTAGTATGAAACAAATAAAGTCAACTATCTGTTTTTAATAAAACATGACAGTCCTCCAAGTTATCTACAACGATACAGTGAATAAATATACTTATGTATCAACTGTAGAAACTATAATTGACTAATGAATAATTAACATCATCTGCACATTACTCAATTAGCCGTTTCAACATTAACATTTCTATAATAGATATATATTTAGAAACAAAATTATCATCAAATAAAAATAATTTAGAAAAGCTAGAAAACATTCTTTCCGGTTATATAATAAAGCCTACAATTGTCATATTGGCATTTATTATTATGCTTTTTTTTTTGATGGTACTAAGTCAAGTTATCAATGTTATTTAAAGGAACTTACTCTCCAAATAATACAAAGATGAAGATTTCATTTGATTACAATTACACTCTCAAGACTAACCAGTTGTAAACCTTTACAATTACTAAACACTAATATTACTTCTTTTCCAATGCACCCCACACAGTATTCAGTTGTTAATGAACTCATTTTTATTTTTTATGGAAACACCACACGACAGCATCATACAAACATACCAACACCAGAAATCTCCATATAACAACTTAATGTATCTGATATGTGTAGAAATTCCAGTTACTAATTTTGGAATTTTATATTTTTGTTACCAACACTAAAATTTATTTAGTATGTGAAAAAACATTAATAAATTATAGGTAGTATGGCGCTGATGCCGCACATTTAGTAGCGCCCGGTAGCCTGCTACAACCGTCAGTCCTTTACATTACTCTGTCTTGTCCGGACAATTATTAGGTCAAAACTAATAAGCGATATTCTATAGTAATACATGCACTATTTATCACCACACACATATTGCCCCCAATAGCTAAAGTAGTAAGCATGTTTCTACAACTTCCATATCTAAAAAAGCGACATTAGAGAGCTATCAACATGAGATAAGAAGAGCTAGCTCTGTCTGAACCTATATCAACTTGGAATTATATGTCAGACAAGATTATATGAAAAAAAGGTAATACTACAAATTACAACCAATTTAGTGCAATACTGTTTCATTCCATACATATACTAAACTAAACAGCTCAGATTTATACTTAGATGGATATATAAAACCTAGACAGAACTAACAATTATTTTTCTCAGACTCTCTGCTCAATATTAGCGTTTCACTAATACTATTCTACAAAGCTTATTAATGGCAGATATTGCTGTACAATATACATCACAAACATTATCATTTATTTTTTTTTTTACTTAAGTAAATAAATATTTAGAACACACATGATTTAAGCAAAAACAAGAGATTAATACTTAGGCATTTCCTCTTCAGCTCCTTTGAACTCTTTTATATTATTCTCTCTCTCCATTTTAACGTGTGACCATTTCGCAAAATCAACTTTTAACGTTGCGTTAAATCTCATCACATGGTGTTTCTTCTTTACATTCTTTGGTACACGAATTTTGTACTCCTGTACTGAAGCAGCTGACTGCTGTTGATTACCCAGCTTAAATGAAAAGTAAATCATACAGAAATGTTCATATTTATTTTCCATTTGGTACAGACCTTATCACTGCCACGAGAAGCATAAGTGTCTGACCAAACTCTTCATAAAACAAATTGAAACAAGTAATATTTTATGATAAAATAACTTACGGAAGTGTTTGACGTCATGTCTAATTTTCAGCAAATAATAGTTACGTTATAATAATACAGCAAGTTACATTTATACACACATTAATAAATAAATCGCTTTTCTACAGAAATACGAGAGAAATAATCAAATGATAATTTTATTTAATTTATAACCAAACATCATTCTGTTTGCCAAAGTGATAAATTGCGTTTGATTGTTACAAGTTTTACAAATTGTATGATAATATACGTCATGGAATATTTTCAAGTATACACCGAACAAAAAAACATAAAATGGTTTATAAAACCATCTTTAAATTAAATTACGATAATAAAATTAATAGAATTGAAATAAATACAAGGAAAATGGTATAAGTAATATACAACTTCAAAATATGACTATGATTAAAAACTAAACGTAATGATAGTCGATCAGCTGTTCGTGACAGTTACTATTTGGCGGTAATATTTAAATGTACTTCCAAATATACTAATAATTAATTTGAAATTAAGTTAGATATGATTTTTGAATATATTATTTAAATGTACCCAAGATGGTATACATATATCATCTTATAATGAAAGAAGATAATCATTGCATAAATTATATTGACTATATATAATAGCTTAGTTGAATCATTTCACATATACTTTATGATACTCTGATTTGGCACACATTTATTTTTACAATTATTTAATATCTATTTTAGTTATATAAAATTATTAAGAAGCGAATAAGAGATTCAAGCTGTGTATCTTTTTTTTTTCTTGTTTTGGCATTTTATGGCACTATGGAATTTTGCCTATGTTGGATGTACTACTTACGCTCGATTAGTATTAGCATTGTCAAAATGACAGATATGTTCGAAAACCATATTTCATTTATTTTTATTCAATTTTGTTATTTCATAGATACATGACTATAATAATTATATTGTTTATGTAGCCCTATTAAATCTTTCTTTTTTTATGAACATACTAAATTTACTGAAATGTATTCATTGTATGTGAAATTAAATGCGTGTCCTGTGGATCATATTTATTATTATTATTATAAAGATTTACGAAACTTTGGTTTCAAGTGTCAAAAATTTTGAACATTCTAACCTCTAACAGCATTGTTTTTATTTTGCAAAAGTAATTCTAACTTTTCACAACAAAGCATAAATAAAATGGGTAAAAAGAAAAACAAAAATAAAGTGAGTGGCGCAGTTAAAACTGCAACGAAAACGGAAAAGAAATTAGCAAATAAATTAAAGAAAGAACTCGCTGATTTGGGAGAGGTTAGTAAATTGCGATCTTTACAGTAATATTTCATAAACGAAATATTATAATGCTCTCATATTGTTTAGCTAACGTAAAGTTAGGTCTTAAAAGGCAGTTTATTCATATGTTTATTTTATTATATGTTCAAAATGTGAATGAGAAGTGAAAAAAGATGTGGGAATCAATTTTCTACAATTATTTGAAGAAAAAAATGCACTATTGCCACTTGATACCCGTGGAAGATATAACTTCTTTTACAACTTGGATTTGTATCCGATTGTTGAACTTTGCACATTAAATGTGGTCATATGCCGTATGCGTTTAAATCATGCCTGCACACCTGTCCATCTTGCAAAAATTAGAGTCCGGGATCACTTGCTATGTGAATGTGGGCTAGATGAAGGAAATCTAGACCATATTTTTTTTAATTGTCCAAATCGGCGCGTTTCGCTATATAATTTACTCCCCCAGGAGATATTCCGTCCCACCTGTATGCAATTCCTACTCTCCCTCTCCTTTACTCCTTTTATTACTGTTCTGTGTAAATATATCTATATAAATAAAATTAAGCTCTAATTATTTGTTACATTATACTTACTTGTACTATACATACTTATATGATAAAATATACATATTTATTTACTAACTTATATGTTTAGGAACTTACTAACCCAATTGTGTATTGTCTCTATATTCTATGTTAGTCATACGGTGGTGGTCTAAATCAACTTCAGATCTTTTGTTGATCCATTATCGTAGAAGTTAAGCTTTATGTACATGACACTGGCAGAATTGCAGAATTTTCCACAAAGGCCAGAGACTAAGATAAAAAAAAAAAAGAGTAATTTATCTAACCATAATACTAATTGATTTTTCGTATTTATATTAGGAAGATATAGCAAAAGTTATAGCTGAGATTGAAAGGGAAGAAGCTAAAAGATCAACGGCAACTGAGAAAGCACTGACGGGTCCACCATCAGCAAGAGCCTATGCATCTCTCACTCCTCATCCGACTAATAATGAACTCATTATGTTTGGTGGAGAATATCATAATGGACAAAAGGTAACACACTATATAATCTTCAGTTACTAAATAAAAAAAAATAGATAAATTTAGGAACAGATGTTATTTCCTATTCACAATGCAATGCATTTTACTTGCATTTTTGTTTGAAAACGTAGAATTACTGACAAAACAGTTAAGTAAACATATAAAGCAGATTTTGAAGTTAGTTATATAGTTGTTAGCATGCTTGGATACTGTATCAATCAATGTAGGTTTAAATCCTTGTGAATGAGCCATAGCTTTTGGCGAAAGAAAACACCATGAAACTATAGGTAGGGATTTTTCTTAGCTCGCTTGACTAGCTACAAAATTAAATGTGTTATCAAGCATGTATAGGTATGTTCCTATAGCTATGCTTGAGAGTCAGTCTAGTTCTAGGGAGGACATGTTTACAATTCTAGACCATATTGTCATTTAACTTCAGGTGAGATCATTAAAACCTAAGAAGTATAAAAAAAGCAGGTAGCTGTTGTCTATGAATTTGATCATGTAACTGGGTTGTTTAATGTGATATTTCACTGACCTAGTCATTTAATGTTCAATCCCTATTATTAATACTTAGTTCTCACTAAGTGGTCAATTTAGTCTCAACTCTCAATACCACACAGCGTAGTTATATTATTGCTATCATTTATATTGTTTGGTAAATGCTTTGCTTCTAAGGATCCACATAATTGGAACTTGTTTCATAATTGGGAAGTCTTTAGATGCAAATATAGGTATGGCCATACTTCTAGTTTGCTCTGAAGTTACTGCGAGTGGCTGCGCCAGAAACAAAATATAAATGAACATGGATATAGATAAAAAAACTTCAGCTTATTTGAAACTTATTTTTTTATTTATTGTTTTGCATTTTGTTATTATTATTCATATGGCCAAATTGAGTTTCATTTTTTATTATCGTCGATTGATTGATTACCCTATTTGTTGCTGTGAGGTTCAATTTATGTGGAACATTGCAGGGGCCAAAAATTTGTTACTTTTTAGTACCACCTGAGGAGCACATGCAGGAGAGTGGACATGGAACGAGAGTTACACTTGCGGATGCGAGTAACATCAGCCCTACTGAACTAAGAATAGTTCTCACATTGTATTAATTATTATGTAGTATAGCCAAAATAGTCACTGCTTGGATGCAATTCATAATGTAAATATATTTGAAAAGCTACGCTATAGTTATTGTATATTACTTTAATATTTTAAACTGGTAAATAACTAGAGCTCTGTATAACATAATGGTGGGATAATAACACTGAACTTTCTTAATAATCTTTGTAATTTCAGACAGAAACATTTAATGAACTACTGTTCTACAATCCTGTATCACAATCATGGAGAAAAGTGAAGGCACCTGGAGCTCCACCACCTCGCAGTGCACACCAAGCAGTTGCTACTCCAGCAAATAAGTAAGAAATCTCATATTTTATATAATACATCTGGTTCCAGTAACTAGATTTCCATGAAAATTGTCTTATTTTTTCATTGAGTTGTGTTACATTTATTTTACTAACGTCTATAATCATTTTAACGGTTTTAAGTTATGACTAGGAAGTTTGTATTATTACTACTTAGCCCCTATGGAAAAACGTATTGATATGTAGCCAAAATAATATTCGAAAAAGGCCTCGATCTGCTTATAAAAGTCATGTCACAATAGGTTTATCCGTTTCAGAGATTTGCCTCCATAAACGTCAGACACTTCCATTATATTTCATTTCATTAATATTGAATATTAATTTTTACTCTTCACCCATCAGGGGCGAACTGTGGGTATTTGGTGGAGAATTCACAAGTCCTTCTGAAACGCAGTTCTATCATTACAAAGACTTGTGGTGTTTTTCACTGTCTGAGAAAAAGTGGGAAAAGGTAGGTGACAAAGTGTTTTTTCCATAATAGTAATAATTTAGGAGAAGAGATCCACATAATGACAAAAATGAAAGCAGAAATAAACTGACTCTATAGTCGTTTTTGGCACAGCACCAATATTGGTGCTAAACAATTTACATTAGTACATGTTGTGATGTGAAATGTTTTGTGGAAACAAGTAATACATGTGTTTGGATATTTTTTGGACAGTCTTATAGCATATATGAATATAAAATTACTTTCTTTGTAAATACATTGCAGCACTGATTTTCAGACAAAACCTGCTGTATTACAAACAGGTTTTAGGTGGTAGAGCCACGCTGAAGCTATTACTGGTTTCACCATGAATGGGTCGGCTCGCCCGGGGTACTACCACCCGACCCACAGAAAACCGACGTGAAGTAACAGTGCTTCCATTGTTGCGTTTCGTTCGGTCAGTGAGAGGGTCGGAGGACAAGCTTCCGCCAGCATGGTCGCGTGTCCATAATTACATAATTAATTCTATTGTATGACTTTGATAATTATTCAATTTAGTTTATTTTTTTTTTCAAAAATTTTTGATTGATTCGTTTATAAAATATTTATTGACAAATCAAAAAGAAATATTTAAAACCGGATGGTACAGAAACGTGCCGCCATATTGCCGTATCGGACTTTCGTTGCATTGTTGTCCAGTTACCTCCTAGTCGCGCCTAAAGAAGTTTTACTTCAAAAACTCATGTACAATATTTTAAACACTCGGCCGAACTTACACTACAATATCAATTGAATACAGGTATATGCATGCCTATAATAATGTAACCCAGTAACATTCTAAAAAACCTATCTCTTGTCATAGTTTCAGTTAAATTATTATTCATGTCTTAATTTAATGATACTTCCAACCTATGCCATACTGCTATACTTTCTATATAAAGGTAAATTTTACAAACATTCAAAGATAAAATGTATTCATACATAGGTGGTCGCTCCAAATGGTCCATCTCCACGATCAGGCCACCGTATGGTGTTACTCGGTCGTAAGTTACTTGTGTTTGGTGGATATGCTGACGATGGTCGCGAATGTCGGTACTTCGATGAACTCTACTCCTTTTGCCTGGACACAAGGACTTGGAGCAAAGTGACTCCACAGGGTCGGGGGCCGTGTGCTAGGTCCGCCTGTGTTATGGTACCAGCTGGAAATGATTCTGTAAGTATACTTCCTCCACTATTAGTACGCTTTAAAAGACGCCTTCGTGGTGACCTTATAGAAACATTCAAAATAGTTACTCATGAATACAACCTGCCATACTTACGTGAAATGTATAAGGTAAGAGACACAATAAGTTCTACAAGAGGAAATCAAACTAAAATAGGTCGAACACTTTCAAAAACAACAACTGCACAGCAATAGAGTGGTACTAAATTGTAACCGATTGCCTGATGAAATAGTACTGTACATAATTTTAAAAACCTACTCAACAACTGGCTACAGACCAATAAACTGACTTTAATAAGTGAAAATTTATAGTGACCATAAATCCAAAAATTTCGACACTGTGTGTGTGATATAGACATATCAGCAATTATTAATATTAACAAATAAATAAATATTTTACTGTCATGTTTATTTTTTCTCGTATGGTACTTGCAATTGACCACAATTTCATATCAGGGTAATGGGGCCTTTCAAGTATTATGGAAGTAAATTTTTTGTAATTTCTGTCGTCCCCTCCCCCTGCTCAGCAATGCAAGCAAAAGTAGAAAGCAATGCCAACAGATGGCGTTTATAACAAATTCCACAGTTACGTGTTTCATTGTTCATGTACAATTTAAGTTATTTCAAATACAAATATCGTTATTTCCAAAATCCTTTATAAAATGTTAGCCTTAACTATAGCACCAAACTAATCAATGCCTATCGCATCGAAGCCTAATACCTGATTACAGATCGACTTATTTGATAGTGGCGAATATTAACTTAATATTTGGAGGGAATTAAGAGAAAAAAGAAACAAGAAATCATTGCAATAATAAAATAAAAACTAAAAAAAAGGATTGTGTGGTTTTATGAAACCACGGTAAAAGTGAAACTTTTTTTCACACTATAGACATTTAACTAATAATAGTCTATAAACTACACGGTCAGCCGCTGCGAACTATAGGCGCCGCCATATTGGCCCTGGCTGCTCTGACGAGCGCCTTTCACTTTATCCCTACTCCGCGGCCGACCATCACGCGACATGCAACACACAGACGAAAAAGTTTGAGACGATGTAATAAAAGTTTCACTTTAATAAATGTTAGTGTGTGAGTGTATGCGTCTAAGTATGAGTGTGTATGTAAAAGATAGTGAGTGTACTTGTAAGTGCTCATATGACAGATATGTGTAATTCTTGGGCTAATATAATATTTGTATGAATAGACCTTTTGTCTGTTTATAAGGAATGCTATGAAGCCATCGTTTGGTGGCGGCTTTCACATGGTAGCGTTAGCAACGTACGAAGTTTTAGTCGTCCACGATTTTAGAAACTTTATTGTAGACGCGTGGACTTAGCTATCTCGGCATTCTTTTGAGCAGAGGACGATTTAGCAGCTGGAAGTCGTGCTATTAGATGTATTTTTTTTTTGGATCAGGTGTTAATTTATGGAGGGTTCTCACGTGTGCGTGAAGGTAAGTCTGAGCGTACACAGACGCACACGGACCTGTTCCGGTTAAGTGAGAAGGCGGCGGGGGGGTGGAGCTGGCGCGCATGTACAGGGGGGCCGCACGCTCCCCCCGCGCGCGCCTCCATCGCCTCCGCATACAATATTCACTCCAATAAGGGCTACATTTTCGGTGGAGTCAGCGTGAGTACCTGTTATTTATCTTAATATATACTAATCCAGTGTCTTGATGTTTAGTCCGGTGAAGCTGTAAAGGCCCGCTAGGCCAACAGCGTAGTCAGTTCGAAAAAAATATCGAGGCAGTCATAAGGAAGTAAAAACTCAATATAATAAAATAATTATAGTCTCTTTTCAATTAATTATAGTATGAATTATTTTATAATTTGTAAGTTGAAATTACTATCATTAGTCTGGCTGTGGCACATATTGGCACTACTAATAATAATTTTCTAGAGTTTTTAATTAATATGCGATAGTCTGCACAATCTCAATACAGAACATTAATATCACATGTACACAGGCTCCATTACTACACGTCGCTAGTCTGACGGAACCCGCGCAAGCGCGTTACGGGCGATCATGCTTAAGTAGCGTGTCGTGACGTGAAATTATAAATTTATCTCCTACCAAAGATACCACTTAACGCGCCTAAAGAAGTTTTCACTGTTTTCACTTCAAAAAAAGTGTCATGATGTTTCCGTTCTTGGTGTTGTCAGTGTTTCTAGAAGAAATCTAGAGTCTAGCAACACACACGTCTCGAAAGATAGTAGAAATAGTTAAATCCAAACCTGACTGTCACATTGGAATGGCTTATTGTTCCTAGTAAAATGAACAGATGAATGCTATGATGCAGAAAAGGTAAGAGGAAAAAGGTGTCATGATGTTTATGCATGATAAACTCCGAAACTACTCAGCCGATCTTCATGAAATGTGTATTTATGGATGATTTGATTCGAATTGAGAAAAAGGATCATTTTTGAATCTGAAAATCCCAAATAACTTACTAGAATGGATGACAATATCTATCCTAAAATAAACAATTGTTATTGTGTTCATGTGTACATGTCTTCATAGTGAAATCGCAGAATATATTGAGCACGAATTGTTTTTCATTCTGTTATTTGGTAAAATGACTGCCCCTAAAAATATATAAACCCCAAACAGTGCTCATATTATTAAGATACAAATACAAGTTAACGGAGTTGATATATTAATAGGATGTGGAGGAAACTGAAGAAGAACTTCGTGGTGAGATGAGCGATGAACTTCTCCTGCTAGATCTGGAGACTGGCAAATGGCATAACGTTCTCTTGCGCGCCGACCAACAGCAGAATCCGAAACAAAGCGCACAGGAGAACATTGAGACGAAGGAAGAAGCAAAAGAAAGTGTTACTACAGGTGGGTGTAGTAATGTTATTTATTTTTCTAAATTTTTGAGAATAAAAAACTGTGGTGATCTGTGTTTTTGAGTACTGAAATCCTTGGTACCTTGAATTATTGAGTCATGTCTACTTTAGTAAATAATTTTTTTTTGGTATTGAAAGCTTTTCTACATTGAACTTTTTGGAACTTAACGACTTTCTAGCTTTAGCTTTCTAGCTGTACTGAGTGCGTCATGGAAATGTTTTCAAAATAATGAGTGATATTTATATTAAAACAAACTTTTGTTTTATAAGACTTTTTACTATGCCAAAAGGCAGCATATAGGCAGTCGGTTCATCTGATGGTAAATGGTTACCGTAGCATATGAATAACTATAATACCAGGGATATCACTGTTGCGTTGTCGGCCTTGAAGAGCGCGTTTCCATCCCTTTTTGAAGATACTCAAGTCATAACTTTAGGGGACTTATATTATACAGTCCCAACATGGAATGTGTTCTTGTTGAAACGGTGAAATCATCAAAAGACACGTTGCTAAAATCAATTGACATTTTTTTCGAACTGACTACGCTATTGACCTAGCAAGGTCTTAACAGCTTCACCGGACTAAGATCGCGTCTATTGTTAAACGCAACATCATTTATATCCGGGGGTATGTCAGTGGAGATGTTTACCACCTTATGTTGTATTTATAATCTGTAATATAGATTAATTATTAAACTGTGTAACTGTCACTCTTAAAATAAGGTTAAAAATTAAAATAAGTAATTGTTACTTTAGATGTCATCGGTCTAATAATCATTATAAGTGAAATAAATAAAATTAAAGGTACTTGTGTATTAAATGCACCGCGCTCGCTCGCATGCTCTTTTATTTTGGTTTGGTTAGGTTGGGTTAGACTTGCGAAAACAATAACGCGAGCCGGCCGCGTCAGCGGGCAGCGAGCGCGGTGCATTTAATACATAAGTATCAAATTAAATAATAAATAATGTGTTCTTCGTTGAAGCAACAATAAAACACCTTAAATCATATTGTCGTTTAAGATTATTTGATATTGTAGTCAAACGCTTAACCTATGCGCGCAAACCTATGCCGTGTTATTACAAAAAAGTTAAATACGTATTAAATACTTGGTTTAAAAAAGTTTCATAATAAATGCACCGCGTTCGCCCGAGGCAACTTCGTGTTATCCTTTTTCACAAGTCTAAACTAACGTAAACAAAGCGAGACCAAAGAACAAGATGGCGACCGCGGTGCATTTAATATGAGACCTTTTTAAAGTCAGGGTTCAATACGTATTTAACTTTTTCGTAATAACACCGATGAAGTATAAAAAAAGTATGACAATGCTCCTCCTTTGTTTGCCAAAGTCAAAAAAAAGTCATCACGACTTCTCACTATTTTTTTTTTAGTGACGACAGATGAAGTGTTCACTATGAAGTTAGGGGGTACTCCGACATTGACCACTGCGTCTGCGCCGGTGACGACTGTTGGAAATAACTCCGGTCCAATGGGTCGCATGTCCGCCATGATGGCCGTACAAAGGTCCATCTTGTACATGTACGGTGGATTACTCGAGAAGGACGATAAACAGTTCTACCTCGGCGACATGTATAGTTTAGGTATGTTATTATTTACGTTTGTGTTCTGTTTATCTGTTTTGACATTGCCTCACTGAGCGTGTTCTACCGTCTGTATCATGGCGAGTGTTCTGAAGAGTTATTCAACTTGATCCCTTCCTCTCCTTTTCATAACCGCACCACGCGCGCTGGTCTTCGGAGCCACAGTTTTACGGTAAATCCTATCTGGGCACGAACTAAAAAGTTCGCAACATCCTATCTTTGCCGTGCCGTGAAGCTATGGAACAATCTCCCGGCCAGTGTGTTTCCTCCTTCCTATGACATGGGGTCCTTCAAGCGCAACGTGAAGAGATACTTACGCAGGCCGGCATGACAGCGGCGACCGGCGAGGGATAGTATGTCTCTCGGTAGTCGCCATTGTTTTTGGATTGTACTGTGCTTACCATCAGGCACAGTACAGTCATTTTGCCGCGCTACGATAAAAAAAAAAAAAAAAAAATATATATATCCACTGTGTGGTTTGAGTCTGTGTGTACACGGGTTAATTATCTAAGACTGTGTGTATACAGTTTAAATATATGAGTATGTGCCTATGTACCTGTGGTATAGGAGCTGTCATCAAAAAATCATAACTCGATTTGACTTAAATTTTATTTTGCATGGGTTGTAAAAGCTTGATCCACTACTTTATTTTTTGCGTAATAATGAAAACGTAACTATAAACATATATGATTTTTCGCATCAACAACAATATAGATTATAAAAATGTATTATTTCACAGATCTTCATAAACTAAATGAGTGGAAAACAATAATAGAACAGCCGAATTTACCGGATTGGGTCGGGTCTGATTCTGAAGAATGGGATTCGGAAAGCGGATCCGAGGAAGAGGGAAGTGATGAATCTGACGATTGAGACAAGCAATTGTGATCTGTATTGTGTTATTTTAAGTTACTGTTAAAATTAAATGTTTAAGGAAATAAAACGTTTGAATTTTTGGAACCTTTCAAAGTTTGGACTCTATTTATTTACAAATCGATGTTCATCTGGTGGTAAGTCCTAATGTCAAGTGTCGCTGTCATGCCGGCCTGCAAGTCTCTCAGCAACTGGATATACATTGGCCTATTTTGCTACACTATAAATGAAAAAAAAATACATACAACCGAACGTAGTAACCTCCTCCTTTTTCGAAGTCTGCTAAAAACAGATTCATTGTGACTGTATGCACAGTCGTAATCCGCTTAAATACCTATATTAGTATAAAACAAAGTCCCCGACCGCGTCTGTCTGTCTGTCTGTTCGCAATAAACTCAAAAACTACCGAACGGATTTTCAAGCGGTTTACACCAGTGGATAAAGTGATTCATGAGGAACGTTTTGGTATATAATTTGTCAAGCATTTTTTTATAATCAGGGAGAGACAACGTGTGCCGGGCTCGCTAGTACAATATAAAATATGTTATAACAACTTAAAATATTATTTCTGCTTATAACTTGGGACAATATTGTAGCCCAAGATCTGACTTTGATGTAATCTGATTTCTGTCTGTTTGATCTGTCTCGGTGTCAGTCTGATTTGCGATGTTAAGATTAAAAAAAAAATAAGGATGGTATTCCATTCGCTATATATTTACGTGAATACTTTAAAATCCACATATTAAAGACCGACTGTCATCAATTTTGATTGCTATTCTTACATTAGGCGCTATAAGTACGTAAGTATTCCTAATAGAACCAATAAATTGAAAAATTATAATAATATGATAAAAAATTACTAGTTTCCTCTATATTCACCCAACTACCTATTTGGATGCCAAATTTGAACTTTCTAGGGCATCTGGAACTAGCTTACAATTTAGGTCTATAGGTCAGTCAGTGATAATAATGACGATTTTTGGACGTTAATATTTAAATAACTGTTTAATGTGTGTTTATAAGATTAGGAGCACATATATATCTCGCAAATCTCCAATATATGAGGCGAATTTGACATGTTTATGTGAAATAGTTTTTGAGATATGAAGCGGTGAAAAGTGGATCCAAATGGTTCGTGTAATATTACACAGGTTAGTGCGCGCTCGCCATTCTGTTAGCTCGAACTTAGCTTGACACGCTACCGCCTTTTTAGATAAAGACGGTGTTATTGACCGGCCTTATTTTGTACTGTCACCTGCTATTGACCAGCTATTATTTCTTTTCACTGTTATAGTTAACTTTATCCAGTAAAACAACCGACATTCTGGTCCAACTCGGCCTTACCCTTGCTAAAATACTATGGGCTCATAGTAAAAGCGTAGCCTAACAATGCGTAGTTACTATTCATTGGCCTTCAAAGATATATGATTTAAGAAATACTTCAAAACGTGCGCACAGGTAAAACGTGTGTTGCATTTATCTGAACTAGATTATAATGAACTGAACTGAATTATAAAGGCACTTATTCTATATTTGCCTTCAATATTTTTGTGTTTAAGTAAAATAAATCAGTGTTATTATATCATAAAGAAGTATAGATGTTAGTCCGTTACTACTTCATTAATTCCGAAAATTCTTACACCAATAGGAAGTTACATTGTTCCTATTGTGGTTAGTAAATATCAGAACCTACATATATATGTAAATGTTTTTTTTAACTCTTTATTCTTTTTCAGAATGAAACGTCTTGGTGCACATTTTCATACGAAATCTTTCAAAATATTATTGAAACGAACTAGTACCTCAGTAGGATTACGTAAATTTAGTTTTTTTTATAAATCACGTTAATCCTATAACGAGTTAATGTTAATTTCAAGACAGTTTCGCTATAGAATATAACAATAACACAACGAAACATACACATGTTATCTTTTTATTTATGTACACAAATTTTATACCTACATAATAATATATTTCCATAAAAAATCCGATATTCTAAGGACAGTTACACTCGGTCCAAACTTTTTAATTTCTAATCGACGCTCACAAACGCTGTTTTAAGATATTTTTTTTCGAATTGTCTACGCTATTGACCTAGGAAGGTTTTAACAGCTTCACGGGACTATTTTAAGATAGGGTTTCCCACAGCACACGTGCCATAGCCTAAATAAAATATACAATTTTTATAATCTGTGATGCAATGATGACAAAGCGTCATTTAAGAGCTCCGAAAGATCATTCGACACATTGAAGTATTAGTAATATTAAACTAAATGGTACACGAGTTAAAGAAAAGCTTGAACAAACAGAGATTCTTGAAAAATAATATTATTGAATTTATAATTAATAATTATGTTAAGTTATGAATATAAGCAATTCTTTAAACAAGTGTAATAGAGTGATAGAAATATAAAACAACGCTTGTAAGCATATTATATTAATTACGTATATAAAATGTTGCTAAGTCACACGTGTATGAGAAAAAATCGCCTTTATTATGCTAAATTGCGTATACAGCACCGAATTAATTTATAAAACAAATGAAATTAATCCAAAAACGAAAAGTGTGACTAGAATTTTTCCCGCAAGACGTGTGACGTACGTAAATTTCGATGATATTCACAGATTTTTGATAAATTACACGGTATTAAACGTTTAATTTCAACTTTTTGTGCCATAAACAGCATATCTACACATATTTCAGTAGAGATAATGTAAATACAATTCGATTTTATTTACAAAATTTAAGTCACACTGCCATAAAATCGAATATATATTTTAATCAACATATCAAACTATTACGGTATGTAGATTAATTTATTCTATCGTTTTAAATGCACCGCGCTCGCCGACCGCTGCTGCGGCAATTGCCGCGCTCGCGTTATTTCGCACGTCTAACCTAACCTAACCAAACCGAGATAAAAGAGCAAGATGTTGAACGTTTGGTGAGCGCGGTGCATTTAATAGGAAAGTATCCAGACTTTTTAAAGCAAGTATTCAATACGTATTTAACTTTTTTATAATAACACGGTGAATGATTAACAAACCCAAGAACTTTTAATCTGTGGTTATATTAAAATATAACTGTCAATAGTCGCTACATTTAGTACTAAAATTCCGACCGTCGTTGCTGCAACTTCTATGATTCTTCAAATGTATGCTCATTTAGCAATAATCGGTCACTTGTGTACACAAATAAAGTTTGCTTTCGGATAAAACCGGTAATCGATTATGTGGGCAAATAAAATCGATAGAACTTAGATTCAGTGTAAAACTTTACAGAATGCATACACAAAATGACATTTTTACAGTTTATCTGTACCCTGTCACACTAACACCCCCTTACGTACAAAATCTACAACATCTTATATAATACCTATTACAGAACTACAAACAGGCAGTCCTTAATCAGCTGCATGAAATTTGGCAGTTTAATTTATTTAAAAAAAATGATACTATTTTGCAGTCCTCGTATATAGAATATTTCAAAACTAAGTAGTAATCAACATCTAATTGTCAATTCTCTGTAGATAAGACATAATTCAAGTATTTCTGTTATTTTCCATATATTATGGAAACTTTGAATTTATATGACTGCTAATTTTCAGGTAATATTATGAATCCTAAAGAGCCATAAATTAGATAAAGACATACGTCTGCTAATATATGTTTGAAATTTTGAAATGTCGTCGTTCGACCGCGGCGGTTATCCTTTATTTCAATAAATGAGGAGCTAAGAAGAGTTGTTCACAGGAGCAAATATTACTTCTAACAGCCGGAAATTGTTATAGCCGCTGCACGTTAGTTATTTTAATATATAACAAATATTTATTCCGTTTTGAAATAGCAATGTACCAAAAAATAATTCACTGCTATACAATTATATTAAAATAGCTATAAATTTCGTGCTTTCTACATTCGGATGATGTGGAAATTTTGTATGGATTTTACGCCGTCTTCGCTTTATATGTACCTATATTATAATACATAGATTATTTTACGTAAATTACTGTATGTACGTAAAAAGTCCTCAAAAGCGACGTATTCGGCAGCATCAACAAATCTACAAAATGAAAAATTAAATAATATCTTATTTATAGTTGATATAATTTTTTTATTTATCGAATTTTGATTCACTGACCCTGAATTAAGATTATAAAATTTACTTATAGATTAAAAACGTTAAACATGATTATTACAAAGACAATCGTATATTCATTCATTCAATCGTTCCATTCGTTTGACATACGTCACAGATGTAAAATACAAGAACTTTGGACCAAGACGCACAGATTACATAATAGTGCTATTGAATATGTATTCACATAAATTAATCTTAAATAAATGGCACATAGCAGTGATGTCGGCTGATATTTGGTCCCTATATATTTTATGATTATCTGTAAACATTAAGTACCAGTAAAGGTTCTAGAGAAAATCAAATCTACATAACTCATGATTGAGAAGAAAAAAACATGCTTTTAAAACAATATTACCGTAAGAGCTAAATTATTTACTTCTTTCAAATATCCTTGATCCGCACCGTAATTATATATGTTTAATTTAAATAATTCAAAGTCATTTGAAATGTCAATACGTTTTTTTAAATAATATAAATCATACTATATTGTTTTATGTCTACTATGTAATAGAATATATTTTGACAAGAGGATTTTAAATATTACATTACATCTAATGCAATATAGTTTTATGTCAAGTGTTTATTATTTGTGCTCTGCTCTCATAGTATACGTTAAATTAACACATTTTTACCATAAATTATTGTATAGATAAACAGCATAATATGTCTTACAAATTAGACATGTGAACTTATTATAGTTCGATTTATTAGACTTGTTAAAAAATATTGTGCGTTTTCATAGCATCGTACCAATAAATCAAAAGTTATTGTTTTTTTTTTGTAAATAATCAATCCTAGCAACTATTAAAATAAGTATTTTGGATTACATAATAACTTATGAAATCGTACATACGTTACGCGTAATACGATTATTGGATTAATAAGTCGCGAATTATCAAAAACCTTTTAGCTATTCAATATTTATAAAATCATAGGTATATGCCATTAATATGTTTGACATATATTTTTGCTGTGGTCAAGATTACATCTTTGTGTTTTTAATAATCGTGCAGGAGGTCTATATATCCAAATATATTCAACAGCGATTCTCTCATTTAACAATTTATCTAAAATAAACATACAATTAATTGTAACTTTATACATTAGAATTAAAAGCAAAATAAAGCTGAAGCCAAACTCGATATCAATAATAATATACGTAACACAAATAAAAAGGCCAATATCAATAACTCCATCATCACATTTCAGTCGGTTAAAAAATAGCTATTATTATATTTAAAAATGTTTTTCAAAAACCATGACAAAATAACTTCATTCAATTTATCAATGTTTTGAAGTAAATATACGATTTAAATCGTTATTATCAAAATTAATTAATTTATGAATAATTTCATAAACAAAAATGAATAAAAACACAACTATCGATGCGTTATAGATAAATAATGTACAAGCAGTGGGTGTAATATAGAAGTAATATCAAATAAGGTGACTTGTATACTAACATATATTGTTTTCGAATTGTAAATATTAATTTAAAGCAAATATACAGCATAAATGGTTTAGTCATGTATCCGAAAAAAATAGTTTATCTGTGGTAAAATTCGCAATTTCATTCGATTTATTCGTTCATTAAGATCAAAAATACTCTGTATATCGATCGAATCAGTACGATATTAATCATATTACTTGTATTAAGTGTATTTTGTCAATGAGTTTTAGAAAATCAACTTTATCGTTCCGACTGAAATGACGACTCCTTGAAAGCAAAAATAAAAATAAACATATAAACAAATAGCAAATCAGTCTCTTAACTTACTTTTACATTTATGACTAAGAAATTATGTACACAATTAGAAACATTTTTTTTCTAACACCTTGAAAATTATTTTTCTCAATTTTTATACACACCTATACCTTTTTAATAAACAAGGTACAAAAATGGGAAGAAAATGTTTCCACACTTTATAGATTGGTATTCTACTTCAAAGAACTCTCGAAAAATGTTACCAATTAAAACTTAGATATCGTCCACAGATACACAAGTTAAAAACAATCAATTATACATTCGCTATCTAAACAACCACAATTTACAATTTATTTACATTACATTTAGATACTTCAATAAATACGTAATAATTTGGCTGATTATTATCATTTTTTTTTAAATTACAACACTGACGTTACATTTTTAAAATAAAATTATTGTCGATGACTGTCCGTTAAAGTGAAAATTTATTTTTATTTCAAATAAATATAAAAAAAAACATACACAAACACAGATCGTGTACTAAATACAAAGTATTCTGAAGTTCGTAATTGAATATTTGGGAAATTTTCAAGTATAAAGTCCACACAATATATCACAGTAGCGCATGCGCCATAACTCGAACTGACTAGGCTATTTACAAATCGATATTTAGTTTCATAACGTTACCGATTTTCAACAAATTACACGTTTCTGTATTTTGTTCTCCCATAAACTAATATTTCGATCCCTTTCATTCATTCAATTCTGTTACAAGTGTGAACGAGAGTGCTACAAGTAAGAATATATTTTTATCTATCTCACTCACACATATAACAAAAATAAAAGAGAGTATACGGTTATCTCGTCGTTGTTCATATTTATAATTGTTACGGTTTGGCAACGTCGCGTCTGTATTCAGAGTTATTCTCACATTTATTCATGTTTATATACTTGGTACAATTTGATAGCTCGAATTTGACATCTGTCAAAAGACACTAAATAAGGATGCGATAAAGAAGTATCTCGACGTTGATTGTGTTTTGGGAGATATTATGTAGTGTTACTATTATACTTTATAATTTTGAGTCATTTTAGCCTATCATTACGATGTTATATGGAATAAAACGAAATCATTGTAACTGTAATATGTTTTAAAAACCGTTATTATACCACGCGGAAACAAATGTTTAACATCAATTTTACTACTTTGTTATCTAAAATTGTTTTAAAGCTGTCACGTTTTTAGATTAAGTTGACCAATGTTTTTGGAAAAGAGACAATCTTATAAGATTTCAAATAAATTCATGTGAACGACAATAAAAATCGATTACACTCGATTTCTGAGTGACTTTAGACAGTCCAACCCTAGCGAAACATGGCGGCGCAATGTCGAGATATTTGACGATGGCGAAATCGAAATAATAATCCTGAGATTTCATTAAAATGAAATTAAATATGATACTTTTAAATAATACTAGATGTTATAATAAACAAATAACGAATACATTTTGTCACATTATAGTGTAAATTGTTGTTTAACACGAGTTGACGTGCGGTCAAGGTTATCGCATCATGAAATATCAGAAACGTCAACATCGACCTATCAAATTGACACTTCTGTTGACATGTGTTTTCGAAGACGCGACGTTGCCAGACTGAACGACGTCTAAGTACATGTTAGTGAATTAGACGAACAGAAACGTTACTAGAGGTATATCGAAGACCGGAACGTGACGAAACCTTTGAAATTAAAACAAGTCAGTGAGGATAGTACCGAACCAGGCGCAAACGACCGGCAACGCGTAAGTGAACAGCGCTTTCTGGAGCGAGGGTCGGTCCGCGGAACCGGCCACTGGCTGCTCCTTGACCGGCGGTTCGAGATCCACGGTTCTCACGACATCCGTATCGACTGGGGGCTCTATATCGCTGGTCTCCGGAGGCGCTCCTGCACTGGTCTTTATTAACACGTTCTTAGTGCCCGGCGAGTCTATGATGTTCGGTATGAAGGGAGCCTCAGTGGAAACTGGTGACGGTGCTGTAGGTTCGATTTCTTTTGGTGAATCCGTATCCTCGTTATATGGTATTCTCTCACCAGAACCTGTATAAAAAGTATTGCGATAAAAAAAAAATCCCCATTCGATTGAAAAGCGACTGACGGACGGTGCTTAGAATAAATCGGTGGCTCTATCACATCTTTACCCGTGTAATCATTATAATAACTTAGGTGAAAGGTCTGATCATGTAGAAGGATGGATGATATCATACCTGTTTCATACTCTCTATCTTCATCATCATCAGGCAAACCATCGTCTCCATTGTCGAAGTCTCCAGACCCGGAGCCAGACTCCGCGCCGTCGAGGTAATCCTGTGATGCTGCAGCTGGCGGTAAGTCAACTGAAAGAACATCACAAAATTGATTTATTACTTGACATATTCGATGGTTATTAGTAAAAACAATTTTACTGATAACATAAAAATAATCAAACATTTAATACATTGTCTAAATAATGCAATAGTACAACGAATAAGCCGAGTGTGTGTGTGTGTGTGTGTGTGTGTGTGGGTGTGTGGGTGTGTGTGTGTGTGAGAGAGTGAGTAGCATACTTCTGTCCTGAGCGTCGGTCCACTGGACTTCGACACCGTTGAAGGCGTCCTTTAATCTCGCTGTGAGGGTTTTAAGGGTCTCTGTCTCCCCCGTGGCTATCGTGACTGCCGTGGGGTTGACGGCGCCGCGTACCTCGGGGTTGGATGCCAACCCTGCAGTCCCTTCACCGGCTGCATTTAATGTGTAACTGGAATAAAGAGAAAATTCCCTTATCCTACGGTTGCCAAAAACAAATTCTGAAAAATAAAATTTTGTTATAAAACCAGTAGGTCATTTTGGTTTATAAGCAAGGTGCTGTGTAGGAGTTGCGCAACCAATCGATAAATCAAGAGTGTGTATTATTCCAGGATGTTTCTTAAATACTGTTCAGAACTTCCCAGGATATCTTAAAAAGTAGGACGAATCCTGCACTGCGCTCTAAGACGGAAACAATCTACACTTATAATGGTTATTAAGACAGGCTATTTTACGCTTATAGGCTGGAATTCCGCAATGGGATTAGCTCTTGTTTGCAGTAGTTGAGTAGTCCGGTGAAGCTGTTAAGACCTTGCTAGGTCTATGGCGTAGTCGGTTGGAACAAAAAATTGCAGTAGTTGGAACAAATCTAATTCATGTTGATGGTAAATCGCCAAGTTCAAGGTAGTATCTAAGTAGACAGGTATTACGAAATGTTATACCACCATTTAATAATTTTATCATCATATCTATTCTTTCATATTTATTTTTGTAGTATACTACAAAAAGCCACAACTTGTGGTGAATATAGATATGATGATGAAACTATTAAATGGTGGTATAACATCACAATTGTATATGGATGCGATTTTCTAACATTCTGCCATTGACTTCTCATCAAATTTTTTTTTTTTTTTTTCGAACTGACTACGCTATTGACCAAGCAAGGTCTTAACAGCTTCACCGGACTACAATAAAAAAAAAAAAAAGAAAATTCATCCTTTCTTCGAGTTGTAAACCTATCACCAGGCACAAGTGTTTCTTAGTTGTACTTTTCTTCTGTTTTTAACACTGATTTTTCAAAAATTCATTTAGATTAACCGATTAAAATCAATCCTTCATAAAAATCTTCATCCTTTCTTCAAGTTAAAAGACTATCTGCTTGCATGCATCTGTTGTACTTGGGAGCCAGTCTACCTATAGGTTTAGTGTCTTTACCATGTTAAACTATATCATTTAACATTAGGTAGGATTGTGGTCATACGCTAATACCTACAAATAATTAAAAAATGGTTAAGTGCTCCCTAGCCATTTCTATCTTCATTTTTTCCTCAATTTTAATGCATTAATCTATTGCGCATAAGAGGTAGTCTAGCTATAGGTTTAGTAAGTTATCATCTTAGACTACAGTACCATTTAATATTGGATGAGAATGTGGTCATACTCTAAAATCTATAAAGTATTAAAAAAATGAGTAAGGGTTACCTCGCGACTTCTGTGCCATTAAAGCATGGCGAGTTGGGTATGCTGGCCGAATTGCAGAGCAATGCCGGCAAGTGGTTCCAGTAGTGCCGGCTGCTGCGGATCCGTGTCCTCGTCTCCCGGACCAACTTCTCCAGGGCGGGGCCTCCCCATTCAGAACCTGGAGGAGTTCATACCGTCCGTTTGGGAAATCCCAGCAAAAAACGTTATAGTAACCCGGCAAATGTCATGAGAAACTATCAACGAAGGGTATGGACAGTGCCGTACCTACATTTAGGTAATGTCTAGTCATGTTACCAAGTTTAATATATATAGAAGTATTATTAGATGATTTCATAATACCAGACCAAGAGGGCAAACCAGATCAGTAGAAAAAAAATGACTATGTAAATGACATGTATCGAGTTTCAGGTAGAGTTAGACATATCCATTAAGAGTTTTATTTTTAATTTGGTATTTGTTTCCATTGCATAAAATATGAATTAATGTGATACACAAAGACAAAATACCAATTTGATTAATAATGGACACACTCATATACTTCAAATTCTTCTTGCAATAATTCCTATAATCATTTTCTTTAAATTGTGTACACTTCATTAATAAACTGATATCGATAACTTAATCAAGTTTAAGTGTATGATTAATGCAAGTGGAAGTAAAAACAAAACTTCTAAACACTTACCATGACTGTCATCACTTTTAGCGGCAGGCTTCTTCTTCCTCTGCCCCTTTTTATCAAACTCGTACGACTTGAAGTCAATGTCCATCCCTCCAGCCGCAGCAGGATCCGGGTCCGCGTCTCGTTTTCTCCTCTCATGTTCTTCGTACTCCTCCAATTTGAGATTACCCTTCATATACTGGAGGAACTTCGCTCTCAGGTTGGCCTGTTCAGCCATCTCTGCTGTCACTCGTCTTATACCGTCTGGTGTAGCCAGACTTAGCCATCGGGGATCGTCATTCATGAGACTCTCCAACGTCGCTTCCACTTCGAAGTCTGCATCGACTTCATTTGCCTTGTGGTTCCAATCGAAATCTGGTATAGATCTGGCCGATCTACGGTTCCTGTCGGGAGCGAAGAACGGTCCTGCGCCTCCACCGCCCCCTAGCACCGGTTTCCCGCAACCGGTGAATATCCTTTGCGATATCTCCTGGTTGTGCTCCTGGAAGCTCATTATCGCTTCCGATATCTTGATGTCTATCGGTTCGACGACCATAGCTATGTTGAACGGGCCGAGTAGTCGGTCAGCCACTTTATCTACGGCGTCTGCAACATTTATGGTAATTTTAAAACTTCTTTCTCTTTATACTTTAACCACTATCTCGTTTGATGTTGAATGACGTTGTGGTCTAAAATGGTAAACACGCTAAGCCTAGTGGAGGACTGGCTCTCAAGAGCAACTACCGGAACACACCTATAGGTGTTTTGCAATAGATTTTCAATTTGAGGGTGATAGCTAGCCAGGCGGACTTAAAAAATGTGTTTTCATGCTGTGCTTTCATCACGATCTGATCGTTTTGACAGTCTAGTCTTTTAGAATGAGAAAAAAATGTCTTTATGTAAAAAAATAAATAATATGCTACTGAATATAAATTTATTGTTTTGTGGTCCTAACCATTCAGCCTATGTTATTCTAGATATCCTCTGCAGATCTTTCTGTTTTTAGTAATTGCTAGTTTTTTTTGAAGCAAGGATGGCTTAGGTGATAGCGTATTCGGATACGGCGTCGAAGGACGTAGATTCGGATCCTTGTGACTGCCTCTTGAGTTTTGGGTAAAAGAGAATATCGTGATGAAACCATGGCATAGTGGTACGGCGTTTTCTTATCCCACCTGGTTAGCTACCATCCTGTATTCCGGCAGTTGCTTTTGAGAACCAGTCCTCCACTAAGTTTAGCGTGTTTAAGCTTGGACCACATCGTTATTTAACATCAGATGAATTTTGGTCAAATGTTTAAAAAAACTATGAGATACCCACCGACATAAGCATCCCATTGGTCGCCGATATCAGCGTGCGCGGGAAGGCAACCCTTGATCACGTTGTGGCAGTATCTCGAACAAGGTGGCGGTTGCAAGCCGCTACACGCTCCGCAGAAACGTAACCGCGCCCAGGCATTCACACACTCCTGCGTTATACCAACCTGGAAACAAATACACCGATAGAATAAATAGTAGAATATTCAGATTGGACGCCAGCGTGATCTATACATATTTTTTTTTTTTTTATATCATAGGAGGCAAACGAACAGGTGGGTCACCTGATGTAAGTGATCACCACCGTCCATAGACACTTGCAACACCAGGGGAGTCGCAAGTTCGTTGCCAACCTGGGGGGGGGGGGGAGGAAGTGAAGGGGAAGGGGAAAGTGGAAGGGGAGGGGAGGTGGATCTCCGGCGCTCTCACTGACCGAACGAAACGCAACAATGCAAGCACTGTTACTTCACGTCGGTTTTCTGTGAGAGGGTGGTACTACCCCGGGCGAGCCGATCCATTCATGCTGTAATCAGTAATAGTTTCAGCGTGGCTCTACCACTAACAAAATCATCACTCTGTAAGAGACCCATTGCAGGGCTATAGGCCACTTCCCGAATGTATGGATGCATAATCACCACGCCAGCCCACGACGTATTAACGATTTCAAACTCTGAGAAATCCACAGTTCTATGTTTTCCCACATACAATACTAACTAGTACGAGAATATTTCTCAGTTTCGGGTTTCCTCACGATGTTCTCGTGTCCCTGAATCCCGAAAAATTCCTTGGTACATGTCGGGGTTTGACCTGCGGATATCGGATTGATATTCCACCGGTCAAACCGCTAGTGGTCTACGACTTTTAATCTATACATATCTTATTGACGTACATATATACATATAACAGAACCTAATGTGAAAAACATTATTGCAATTAGTAATTATTAATTAAATACATTTATATCATTTTTTTAATGTTTGTCTATCTGCTCGTATGTTTCTTTGTACACGCACCACAACTAAAGTACTAAACTTCTTCTGAAAATTCAAAAACAAAATCATACAATATATTCATTCGTTACATTCGGTCTTTGTTTCATTAAAAACTGTTCACTCTATCAAAAGTTATTGTAATTTGAATGTATGCGTAAGTAAAAGAGAATTGGAGGTATCTTATATGCATTTCACTCTTATCCATGACCTATTAAACTCGTTTTGGAGATAGCATTGCAGACGAAGCCGCGGTTAATACCTAGCCTAATTTAGGGTAGCCTAAGTAACCCGCTGTAGTTTCAGCTATCTGCCAGTGAAATTCCCGTCAAAATCGGTCCACCCGTTTCGGAGATTACCCGGAACAAACAGACAGACAGACAGATCGACAAAAATGAAAAAAAAAAATGCATTTTTGTTAACTGTTGCGTGTATACTTTCGTACCCTTCGTAAAAAAATATTTTGATATTACATACAGACACTTTCATTTTTATTATACGTATAGAAGAAGATAAACTATTTGAACAACACTTCTCTAATATAAACTCTTAGATAGTTATCCATCTTCTATAAATTATTTAATATATTTCCTACCTCTTAGTAACGTGTTCCTTTAAAATATATATTGTGTTCTATCGATAGAGTCTACAATTCGATATCAACTATTTTTTGCACACATCAGAACCGGTATTAACACGTTGTCTAGACTTACGTGTTCCCGGAGTTCTAGCACTCGTAATGCGCGACACGAGTGAAGGTAAGTCTTGACCTTAAACTTATACCGCGGTTACGTTCATTTTAGCAAATGACTCATTATAAAACGTTGCTCGATCGTTTGTCGAGCATTGATCTTTCACCGCCGAATGTGTCACATCTCGTGTACACTATGTATTTATAGTAATCAGCTTTGCAATCTGTTTAACACGTGAATTATACGCTTGGATGAGAAAAAGTTAGGATTCTATTTAAATACTTTATTGGTTGTAGCGTTCGACTACAATCTATAAACAGTGTCCAAGTACAGTGCACGTCCCACTTAACATTATTTTTTACTAAATTTTAGGAACAGAAGTTGCTGGTAACAGCTAGTGTAATATATTATTATTATTTATTTTATTTTATCATTACATAGTATAAAACAAAGTCCCCTACCACGTCTGTCTGTCTGTCTGTTCGCGATAAACTCAAAACCTACTGCACGGATCTTTATGCGGTTTTCACTAGTGGATAAAGTGATTCAAGAGGAACATTTTGGTATATAATTTGTCCCGGATTTTTTTATAATCAGGGCGGGACAACGTCTGCCGGGCCTGCTAGTTATAGTATAAAACAAAGTCCCCTACCGCGTCTGTCTGTTTGTCTGTTCGCGATAAACTCAAAAACTACCGAACAGATTTTCATGCGGTTTTCACCGGTGAATAGAGTGATTGATGAGGAACGTTTTAGTATATAATTCGTCACGGATTTTTTTTTATAATCAGGGCGGGATAACGTCAGCCGGGCCCGCTAGTTAATATTAAATTAAGATTAAATTATGCTCTGAAAATTCTTCTATCTGTTAGAAAAAGCATCATGAAAATCGGTTAACTAGTTTTGGAGATAAACCACGTAAAAACACACTCCAATTTTATTTGTACTTGGGCATAGTTGGAGAATATTCTATTTAAAACAATGGGATTTAACTATATTAACTATATATTTAATATACATGTAATTAAATTGAGATTATAACATGCTTTGAAAACTTCTCTATCTGTTAGTAAAAGTATCATGAAACTCGTTTCACTCGTTTTGAAAATGAACCTAGACAAAAACAGATACTTCAGTTTTATTGGTACTTGGGTTTAGTTGCAGAATATTCTATGAAAAACAATGGCATTTAACTATAGATTTACATATTATTAAATTGAGACTAGAATATGCTTTAAAAACATCTTTATCCGTTAGAAAAAACAGATCATAAAAATCGGTTAGCTTGTATTGGCGACAGCCAGACAAAAAACACAGACACAGAGAATATTCTATATAAAACAATATATTTAACTATAGAAATTAACATATATCAGTTTGGTAAAACAGGCGAGCGGTAACTAAATTGGATACAAGTTTCGTTACTAATAACAATTAGGTATATTAACATACCCATTGTGACTTAATTTAGCAGTCAGCGACTTTGATCTTATATTAAAAATCTAGACACGGTCGAGGTTTTGTTGCCGACGCCAGACAGTTTCAATATGTCGCGGGCGTATAATATAATATCTCTATATATTATATACCAGCTGTGTCCCGAAAAACAGTCTTTCATTTACTGTGTCTTCGATACTATTTATAGATTATATAACTTGCTGTTTTTGTAACAGATTGAATTGCTTTTGCTTACCTACTCTTTTCTCGTACTTAACTGGAATCGTCGTTCAAGCGCATTGACACATGTTCAAGCGTCAATAACTTTTGATAGAGTGGTCCGATTTCAGTGAAACAAAGACTAAATGTTACTCGAGGATATGCTTTATGATTTTCGATGAGGTTTTATCATATATTGAAATGATAAAATACATACTTACTCCTAAATACCTGCAACATATTTTTTCACAAAAAAGTACAGACACGTTATATTTACGTTCGTGTTATATGTATGTGATCGTAAAAACAACTTTGACAAATTATATACCTAAACCTTCCCCATGAATAGCTTTATCTACTGGTGAAAACCGCATGAAAATCCGTTCCGTAGTTTTTGAGTTTATCGCGAACGGGCAGACAAACGTGGCAGACGACTTCGTATTATAATATGTAGTGATCATTCTAATGTACGTGTGTATGTGACTGCACTCTTCCTAAAGGATTGAAATGATTTTGATGACATTTTTTGTGTGTACTCAAGATTTTTTTATGGGTTGACTGACTACACTATTACCCTCACGAGCATTCACAACTGCACCGGACTACTAATGCGAGCGGCTAATGGGTCTGTATTTTTTAGATTTTTGTGAACAGAAAATTGTTGCAGGTGTCTAGGAATAGGCCTCCTTCTGCGAGGAAGTCGTCTCGCAGAAGAAGGCGGAGAGGGTCCGCGAGGGGACACTCTAAGCGACCGTCTCCGCCAATGGGAGACTGGCAGGAGGAGGCGGCGGCAGTTTGTCATATATAAAGGCTGTAGAGATCTCGTGTCGTCTCGGACTGCTCCGTTGTCCATACGCGTACGAGGTCGTCTGAGTGAACCGCGCGCACTCCGACCTACGCGACAATGCGCCCCGCTAGCGCTGCCTCTTCTTCAAGAAGCACTAAAAAAGGCCCTTCTCAGGGCCAAACAGAATGTCCTTCGTCGTCACGACGCAAGACCACTAGCCTGCCTACGGACTCCGAGATCTCCCGACAAACAACAGCGACCACCGTTACGCCCACTGGACTCCGCACCTCCGTGCCTGCTCCTACAGCGCTTCAGGACCCGCGACAGAGGCCGTCCGGCGGGCCGTCCACCTCGACAGATGAATACGAGAGCGACATTATCGTTCTCGCCCAGCTAATTTTAGCTGGGACACTGTCGGAGGGGATGGCTCGCTGGATGGCGCTGTACCTGCGCGTCCAAGAAGCCGCTCTCGAGGGCAAACCGCCTTCCGCGTTTGACGCGGCGGCGCTCGCATGCGCCGCCCGCGGCACTCTCGCGATACCCGCGATTCCGGATGTTCCGACTAGCCCGCTCGGTCGAGCGCTGCGTCGCAAACGCAGCGAACCCGATGCAGGGCCCGCCGCGAATCGCGCTTCGCAACCGCCTTCTCCGTCGGAAGCTCTGCACCAG